>JAWPHD010008770.1:0-111273 GCA_037043455.1 Cyrtodaria siliqua
AGAATGCGTCGATATTCTGTTCGATAACTGCACACAATATGAAAACTATGAATTTGACAAAATATAATATGAAAATACACGGATAATAACCGGAGCTACAAAACGTGTCTATATTGACAATCTAACAGAGAAATCGGTTGGGGGAACTCTTGGAAACAGGCGCCGAACATAAATTCATCCTGTTTTATAAAATGGTCAATCATTTAATCCCAAAATTCCTCTCTGATTTAGTTCCTACTTCTGTCGGTAACATCTCTAGATATAACTTACGAAATGCCATGAACATCCAAACTATAAATGCCCATTCAAACTATCGCTACGACTCTTTTCTCCCCTTTGTCATTCGCGAATGGAATAACTTACCTAAAGATTCATGTCACGCCGCAACAGTTTTTCTTTCAAAAACTCACTTAGTAGTGATACATGTAGTAACAACATTCCATTAAACTACTACTTACGACATATAAACTTTCAAATACTGTTCACTAGAATGCGTTTAAATGGCAGTTTCTCGCCATTGTGTACCTGTGGACTCGTAGAAAACGCTGAACACTTCTTTTTTTTTAATTGCAATAGTTATAACTATTCATTTGCTCCTACCTTCAGAATTCATGTTATGAACATATCAAATTACTGCTGTTATAAAACATGCCATCAATTGTGTACAATTGGCATGGTACCTAGGAAAAGAACATCATAAGTATTTTACTTTCGTTCTAATCCTTTTTCTTCTATCGTGTAAAAATGGTGTAAATACATGTCAAATAAAATATGTTTAAACCAAATCACTCTCGATAACCATACTTAGGCGGTACACGACAGTTTCTAAAAGTGTACACTATAGTTAAACTTGGAGGCAAGCATAATTTTTCAAATACAAATACATTATGTGTTTTTCTTTCTAATTATAATCTGCAATTGTAGAATTGCAATTAAGAATAAGTATTATTGTAACAAGATACACAAATGTAGATGAACAACGAAGTTCAGCATAAAATCTGAAACAGCAACATATCCGTAAAACTATCTAACTATGTGTCTTGCTATCACTTGTAAAGTTTGAAACTCTGAAACTAAAAATAAAAAAACTTTTCTTATATAAAAGAACAAAAATATCGATTTCAGATCGACAAAAATTGACATGCTTCAGCGATGATTTTTCAAAAAATAGTAAATCTTTTGTAACATACTATGCAGCCGAGTGTAAAGGACTCATTTATCGAACTGTTAGCATACATATATATGCATGTCACGCCGAATTAAGTAAGTAACGAGCAAAAATATAAGGCACTTACTTTCCGGATGTTGACATGTCCGCCATCTTGAAAATATCAAAATCGGCTAGCCGTACAGTAGCCGTACATCTTACACGACAGTGTTTATGACGGTTGGTGATTCAACCAATGTCGATCCAGACTGGATCATGACTAAATAGCCATTCGAAGTTCGTTCTATGCCATATCTGTCTGGGAACGAATTGAAATGTGTTGGGGGTGGGATGTCACAATTCATAAGACACGTACAGATAGACTTGCACTAGACGTGAGAATCATGGCTCTTATGGTGGTATGTACCTACGATTCTCGCAGCTACACTTGAACATACCGGTGCATACATACCGCACATTGTGCTCGCCCTATAGGTTTAACCTATTTCATATTAAACTTGATAGTAAATAGCACTGACATAATATTCTATTTATCATGTAGATTATCCACAGTTTCTGTATGAATTACTATTATCTATTTCGCAGAATGTTACGTTTATCGAGGAAGCCGCCATGTTGTAGTTTTTTGTTTACTTTATGACGTCAGATAACGTTACGTACATGACGTCACATAACGTTATGTACATCAAACGTCGAGGGATTCCGCATTGATTTGCTTTATTGGTCAGTGCATAATAAAGCAAACTGTATTAGGTCACCCCTTTATAAGGCAGAAAAGTGCATATCTGCATGATAAAATTATTTTTCTAATAGTGGACACATGTTATTTTTAGCAGTATCGGTTATAATTCTAAATCTCGCGAGAAAAATTATAAATGATTATGTCCGGGAGACTTGGCAAAAAGTTGATAATTATCATTTTAAGACTGTATATAATAATAACAATCAAAGCATCGAATATTTAAGGGATGGTGTGGGCAGAATGTTTAAGGGAATGGGTGGGCAGGCGGTTTAAGGGAGCAGGTTGGACAAGAGGATTAATGGATGGGGATTGGCCAGAGGATTTAAGAGAAAAAATGTGTGGGAGTGGGGAGCAGGAAGCTTAAGGGATGCGGGTGGGCAGGAGGTTTAAGAGAAGAAATATATGCATGTGAGTGTTGGGGTTGTGTGTGGGTGGGTAGGGGGGGGGGGGGTGAAGTGGGGTGTGTGTGCAGGAAGCTAACGTGGCATACTCCTTTACTCCCTGGAGAAACTTGGAAAAATAAAAGAAACAAAAATGAAAATCCTAAACATTTAAAAAATGTAATAAAAATCAGATATGGGCATGATGATCAGAGTGGGCATGATGAGATGAGGCCGAGGGGTAGGGTAAGGGTGAAAAGTTACCATTTTTTGTCAGCATAAAATGTTTATATTCCTGACAAATATCGCTTGCACGAGTTTTTTTATATATATCGTGGGAGGACCCCCGAACACGTTTGTGGAAGAGGTGCACCTACTCTCAAACCCTACTACACTCTGCGCTTCTCACGTCGTATTAGGAGTATGATGAAAACAAGCCATGCTACCCCCTGCCTATCCGTCCCATTTGTAAAACCTCCTCCTGCCCAACCCCCATTTCCTAAACCGCAGCGGATATCCTTATTTTATAGGCAAACATTATTATAACTTGCTTCTCGCGATATTTCTTATTTGTGTGTGATTATTATACTTATAATAATGTTCGACTTTGGGTGTTCTATTTTTAGGTAGGTTATACAGTGAAAATTATAGCAGCAGCACAGTTGACCTTGTTTAGCATTCGCCTAAGTAATTGTAACGTTTTTAAGAATAGACGACGCAGGAAGTCCATTGTTCTATAACTGTCATAAATTCGTCCGCGAATGGCGTTTGTTTCTATAAATACTTTCAAGAAATGCATATTTATACATGAAAATAGTCAGCGACATGTAGGGTGACATGTTCAAGTGAGTAACATCGAAAATAGAAAACTAAAAAACAAAATCTAAACATTTGAAAAAGAAGCATTAAATTGAATGGAGTGTGGTTATCTGGTTAGAAAATGACCGAAATCGTAGAAAAGATTATAATGTATGGTTTAAATAATAACGTTGTCTGCAGAGATTATAATTTTATTATAACCTATCGAAATCATAGAAAAGTGGTGATTAAAATAATAAGGTTAAACATATAGTAAAAGGTAATTAAAATCGCAGGGTCCCCTAAGGCTTACCATTCGGCCACGGAGACGCAATTTAAAATGAGCAACTACAGATATTTGCAGCGCGTTAACCGTGTATACATGTAGCATCATCAACACATGTTTAATGAAATAAAGTTACGATGGCCGATTGGTTAGCATTCTTTGCGACTCTTTCAAAAGGTCTCGGGTTCGATTCCAAGTGCGGTCACATCTCAGATTTTTAAAACACACGCTCGCAGTAACTGCAATCCCGCAGTATTTTACTCGTGCAAGGTTTTTTGAAAGTATGCATTATTTCAAGTGGAGTGTAAAGCCGTCGATCCCATTGCAGGGCAATACCCCGTGCACGTTAAAATATCGCTGAACTTTTGTGTTTTCACAACCGTAAAAAACCTAAACCTTATCTCTATGTCGTGGTTTCATATGTTCCCAATAAAGGCCTTTAAAGTAAAACAAATAATTAAAAATGTAAACATAAAAAAATATTTTAAAAAAAGGAAAGAAGAAGAAGAAGAAGAAGAAGAAGAAGAAGAAGAAGAAGAAGAAGAAGAAGAAGAAGAAGAAGAAGAAGAAGAAGAAGAAAGATGTCCGCAATACAGGGTTTGGAATTTAAAAAAAAAAGGAAGACAGAGACTTCGAAGTGAATGAACTCTAAGCAAGAATAGACATTACAATCTATGTCATACTAACGCGACCTTTTGCTGTCCAATGTCAATCGTGCCGCTGCTAGGATTTCCACTGTAATAATGTGACGAACATTATAAAAAAGCGCTGAGTTGGTTATTATAATAACAGTGTTGCATGCGGCCATTATAATCAAAAAAAAGTTGTATTTTAATGCAGTGATTATAATAATAAAAATGTTAAGTAAATTATAATGTGTGGTTAAAATAATAACGTGTCTTCAGAGATTATAATTGTATTATAACCTACTGAAATCGTAGAAGATATTATAATGTATGGTTAAAATAATAACGTGTCTGCAGAGATTATAATTTTATTATTATAATTTTATTATAACCTACCGAAATCATAGAAAAATGGTGATTATAATAATTCAATTAAACATATAGTAAACAATAATTGTAATCGCAGTGTCCCCTACGGCTTTCCATAGGTTGACACACCTATGAATAAGTATATAATAGCATCTAACAGTTAACTATCTTTAATGTATATCACAATGCAAATTTCACAATGCAATTGTCACATTATATTTTCTTCAGATAAACACAATTGTTGTGAAAAGCATTATCAGTAAATTTAAACATTTACAGAAATATGTCACCACTATATCTCCACTATCACCCTGTCTAATCTAGAATGCGTCATATACGGTCTAACGTTGAATTTACTGTTTTGCTAACGTTCAATTACATGTATTTCCTGTTGACATCGATCGATGAGTGAAGTAGGAAAACAACTTTATTTGTATAGATATGTACAAGTGTTTAGGATAAGGTATAGTGAGTACAAGCCGGAAAGAATTTTAGTTTTACTTTTTCGTATAATTTTAGTCGAGAACACTCTAATTTTTCAATCATTCGTGAGAATGGACGACTTTCGTCGTTTTCGGATGGTCAGGTCAGATATAAACCCAGACTATTTTATACAGATACAATCTCTGCAAATGGTATTTTACTGATCGTACAATAAATAGAGGGCCAGAAATAGTAAATTTGTCGAAGAAAGGCATGTTTATGGTTTTATTTCAAAGATTGTCGAATAAAGCACCATAAACGGTACACAGAGTTTATAACGTATTATAAAACGGTTTAATTTATGAAAAAAACTATATGTAAAATGGAACAGACTGCATGTCCGTGTATCCGTGTACAGTTTTTATTTGTTTCTTGATATTAAATTGCTAAACATGTACGTTTTTGTTTATTGGTCAGTAGGCAAATACTAAATAATGTTCCGTTGCTTTATGTTGTAATACTGGTTTTATGTAGTTAGTCTAATCGACGCAGTTGAGTTTCGTCTGTATTTTCCTGGGAAAGACACGTTCCCTTAGCCTCGACCTTTGGATGGTACGGGGTGGAGATGGTGGGTGGGGGCGTTAACCGGGAGGTCCCGTGTATCGGTCGGTATCCGAGCAAATTGACGACTGAATTATTAATCTTCTAGTATTCGTTAGTAAGAGTAGGGAATGTCTCCGAATGTAGAGGATCTTACATGGGTACTCATTCATTATTGAATTTATTAAACGAGTTGGCAAAATGATATAATGCGAGGCTCTTGCCGAGAATTATATCATTTTTTGAACGAGTTTAATAAATTCAATAATGAATGAGAACGAATGTTAGATTCTATTTATCACATAACTCACATATCGACTTGTATTGCATTTTGCCTGTCGCTTTAACACGTCAGAAAACGTACATTAACGTGACCGTCTATGACGTCATTAACGTTATGTTTTACCACTAGTGGAATATCGAAAATATTACACTCCCACACCGCATGTTATGTGATAAGTATATTTCCTCATTAACAATTATAAACAAGCAAAAACGATTTGCTTTGACTTTTCAAATTATTACTATTACTTATAAATGCAATTATGCAAGTTTTGTAGAAAAAATAACGAAATCGTATTTTGCGGAACCATGCAGTTTTAATAGTGACAACCATGATGTAACAAAAATGGTCGATGCAGCTATGTTTCGGATGACTAGTGGAATACACATAGTAGACATAGAGAAACTTACATGGGTGACTGTGTATTATTGATTTTAATTATAACAAGTTTTAGCTTTCCAAAAAGCTTCGTTCTAGAGCTTTTAAGTTATAAGAAGCCAATAGTTGAAGACTAGGAGGCGTGTTTTGAGGGATGTTTTGCATCTTATAATAGCTGCAGGTGCATATTTCCGCACATATGGGAGAAGAATGATGCACTTGTCACCTGGAATGAAAATTGTCAGGTGATCCAATTTCCCGCCACATGTCATGACATAAAAATTGTGTCGAAGTCTCAATTTAAGATATAATTATCAGTGCATCTTCAGAACACAGTTAAATACTGGATGCAAAATGTAAAACATTGCATGCATTATTAGATTTTGCATTTAGTGCACAATTATCTATGCAATCGTTCGCGAGCTTTGCGGAAAATCCGGAAACACTCGAGCAACAAAGCAGCAGTTACAACATATTTTCCGAAATGTTTACTAATAACATGTTATTTCTTCTTGTTAATATGATAATGGCATAGTAACTTAACACAACATGTCTTACTATTTCTCTGTCATTGTCTATTAGTAAGACTGTAAGTACTACACTTTGGTGCGTAGTAATACATCAAAATCTACTAACATACTAGTAAGTCAAATATATCAATACGCAAGACCTACTTTCATAATGAGTTGACCCATACAATATAACTGCTTGTAAATTTTTAACATTGTCAAAAAGAATTCAAGTAAAGGAACCCAATGTACGTCATATTAAAGACATTTTCTATAGTTTTTTCTGCATAAGAGATTTTCTTTAAACTTTGTGTACAGTAAGTCTGTTATATATGTAGACAGAAAATGCAAAAGATAATGGCAGGTCACCATAATTGTTAAAATTTTAAAAAATAATGTGTAATACCACCATCATGTCAATCTGTCCAAAAAGTTGAACAAGTCCATGAACTAGCTAAATAAGACATTTCTGAAGTCTAATCATTTATTCATTTGGTCACAATTCTGCTAAAACTGTATTATAATAACATTTAAATCTCATCTTTATGTAAACCCTATATTTGTTTACAAAATCTGTTGAGACCATTACCACAATTTATGCACAAATTAGCCCATAATGATACAATTTCCTTTGTATGTTCCCAATAAGAGAATTTGTTTAAACTTTCTAAGCACATAGTTTAACATATATAAAAATAAAATGTGCAATACAAATGTTAGGTCCTCATGCTTGTTTTTTATAATTTTCTTTTGAAACCCTACCCCTATGCTAAAACGCCAAGTTTTGTATGAAATTATATAGAAATGGTATATTTTCCTATTTTTATGTTCCTAATAACAGAATTTGTTCAAACTTCCTAGGCACTTATTTGAACATATAGTAAGACAATATATGCAATTAAAATGATAGGTCATTATGCATATTGAGATTTAATATTGGTCTTTGGAACCCTACCATTATGCTTTACTTTTTTAATTTTGTTTGAATTTTTACAAAATGCTATATTTTTCCTATTTTATGTATGTTTCTAATAATAGGCATTTATATAAATAAAGACAATAAAATAAAAATTAAAATAAAAATTAAAAATAAAATTAAAAAATAAATAAATAAAAAATAAATAAAAATAAAAAAATTAAAAAAAATAAAGCCAATAAAGAGCAACATTCCTGTAAATTTTTAGGAAAATCCATCCAATAGTTTTAGAAGAGAAGTCGCATGAAAAACTACAGAAAATGCCTTTAAATAAAGACACCACCGTAGTGCATTGTATTACAATAGTTATCGAAAATTATGATGATTTATGCTCCACATTACAGAAATGGAATTCTTATTCATGTCAAAGGTCAACTTCTCGCCGACTTCCGGCAAACTTCGGAGTATATCGGAGAGGTGTTCCGATTGCGGTTTACCATGATTTTGGAAGAATTTGTTTCTTATCATGGAGCTAACGTTTACTGGGTCACGTAGTGCAATGCCATCTGTAGATCTTCGTTCTCAAGAGAACGAAAAATAACATCAACTCGTTGAATAAAATAGGATACGAGGCTCTAAAGTCCATAATGCACAGTCACGAATGTAAGATCAACATAACACACCTACGACGTGATAGTTTTACTTTAATGTTGCCAATTTAGCTTGTATATGGCGCAATTTGTAAGAGAATTTGTTGTTTTTGTGACGTCAGTTAGGTTAGGCGGCTGTAATGCACATAGTCTCGGCCAGCTAGACCGTATCATGCATATGTCTTACTCGCAGATATCGGTCTGGGCAGATTAGGTAAATTAAAGCGCCCACTGGCGATTAGCATAATTTATTCGCGCGTTTTTTTTCACACGCATAAAGTCAACGTTTGCGTGACGTCTTGTTGTAAAACAATTGTTGATGCACCAGTTAAACTTTTTAACGTCACTTGCTGCTTCCCTTAAGTTAAAAATAAGAAAGAAATATTAAATTAACTTGAAATTATATTTTCTGAAAGTCTCATAAAACTCTCTCAAAATCTCGCCAAAATCGCCCCAGACGTGAGGGGCGATTTCAAACGTCCTATTTTCCCCAGGCCCTAGTCTCGACACATTAAAGAAAAATGAACCAAGGTTTCTTACGAGAAAAAAAATACTAATAAAAAAAAAATACAAAAAAATTAGAAATAACTATGTAAAACTCATCCAACAAAGGTCCCTAAGCTCCCAATTAAAGAAAAATGAACCCATGAACCAAGGTTTCTTATGAGAAAAAAAATCAATAAAAATAAATCAATAAAAAAAAAATTAAAAAAAAATAATAAAAATTAAAAATTCATTTTTTTTTTAAAAATTGAACCCATGAACCAAGGTTTCTCATGAAAAAGAGGAAATAATTAAAAAGAAAAAAAGAAGAAAAATATGCCTCCTGTGAGATTTGAACCCACGACCTGAATAATTCAAGGGGATATTTATCAATTTAAGGGCAATAACTCCGGCGTTCCTAGGACGATTCCAAAATAAATTTGCCGCGTCACATCCCGCTATTGGGATAAACATTATAATCAAGTTTAATGAAAATCAAACAAGCAATTATCAGGATATGGCTGTGGACGGACATAAGTAAGCATTTTTTATCAATTTAAGGGCAATAACTCCGGCGTTCCTAGGACGATTCCAAAATAAATTTGCCGCGTCACATCCCGCTATTGGGATAAACATTATAATCAAGTTTAATGAAAATCAAACAAGCAATTATCAGGATATGGCTGTGGACGGACATAAGTAAGCATTTTTTATCAATTAAAGGACAATAACTCCGGCGTTTCTAGGACGATTCCGAAATAAATTTGCCGCGTCACATCCCACTATTGGGATAATCATTATAATGTTATAATGTGGCGCGTGTATGACGTCACGTTAAAAAGTCAGAAAAATATTGACATTTTCGTTATTTACCAAGATATATTGACCAATCTAATTGTATCACAAAGAGGACGATAAATCGGATATTTTGGTATGTGACACTATTAATTGTGAAGCAAAAATAAAGGGAGAATGTCGTCGAAATAATTTTTTCTGGCTCCGGAAGTTGGCAAAAGTACATTCGGACCGGACAACAACGACATTGAGCAGCGAGAGTACCATCTAAATAAGTTGAACTCTATGAAGAAAAAGCTTGTCGCCACAGAACGTGAGAAAATAGTGGTGACGGAGACAGGAGGAGGTACAACATTCATCTTAAATACTGGTATGTATGTACTGCTAACAATTGCAGCCGATGAGTATTTTACGGCAGATCACCAACGATTTACCTATAAAAAGAAGTATCTTGTCTCTACCCCATTGTCATCTTTGTCTTAGACAAAGATGTCAATGGGGTAGAGACAAGATACAGAGCATCGCAAGGTAAAACACATTACTATACGTTGAATATGTACCACACACGATGTACGTGCTTAGTAAATGGAAAACGTGTATCATATTTTATGGACACTGTCCTACTCGAAATTTTGAACCTCATCCTAGTTTGCCTAGCGGAAGGAAATACAACATGTATCAATGACAGTATCCGGTCATGGATAATGAAGTATTTCCAAACCAGTGATAGTGTTGACGCAGAGCCGTTAAGTACTCTTTTACTACCAGCAGTAATACCTCCTACTGACAATGAATGCGCTGATTCCGACAACGAGGACTGCGCTGTCACTTACACAGAATCCGTGCTGTCATCTCCACCATGTACGACCCTGATACATAGAACCAGGACCGCACTGACATCGCGGACCTTCTGACACCCACACAAAGTACTGCGCTGACTCATGTACCAATGACAGTGCTGACACCCCACATCGGGCCGTGCTGACACCCACATAGAATACATCGCATATGGTGATAATAATAGTGTTTCTACAGGAGATATTGCATCTCCTGTAGAAACACTATGGACAGCATTCTAGAGATACGGCTAATACACACGGAGATAAAGGAAGTAAAACATTGTCTAGACAATCATATTGCCGATTCACACCATCAAATGACTCGGATAAAGGATGAACATGCCAGTGTCAAAAAGCATGTTTCTCTTGTGAACGCCCAGTCAAGTGAGAGTATACAAACATTGCCGGAACGCACTCAACATGTAAGCAATGATGTTACTAAATGTGCCGACGGTGTACTCAGATGTTAGCAGTCCTTAATGGACAGCGTGAAAGGCTTTCATGAGAGAGTGACAAAACAATGCCCATCCAACGATCCTGTGACACCAAAGGCATCCCATGAAAACAAACACACAGCCAGTCTAGACACAGAGGAAACATTCTTGAAGATATCAGTGAATGTTGAAGGAAAACAACTCAAGACATTAATTATTGGCTCAAAGGAATACAACGTCGTGGACTGTCGCAAAATACAGAAATATGTACTTTGCGTGGGGCAAAAGCAAATGATATTGCCTTACGACTTAGGAACTGGGACATGTCTGAATATGGAACTGAAGCCATATATGCTGGCGGAAACGATGCTGGTTCTAGCAATCTTAACGGAGTTTATTCAATATTGAAAGAAGCTGTTGAAACTCTGCAGAAACAAAACATCACAGTGTATTTATGTACACTCTGTCCGAGGAAAGACGCCGATATCGTCCCAACCAACGACATCATCAAACAACTCTGCCTTGAAACAGTGCGTATATAGACGGAGACAGAAGCGTAGCAAACCACTTCTTCCTACGTGAGGGCATTCATCTCAGTGCCAAAGGGCCCAGCACATTAGTAATGTGCATAAACAAACAGTTGCCCATAATCAACAGGAAGACAATTCCACAGGAACGCCCCCGCTTAAACGCGCCAAGGCGGATGCAACGCAGTGACGTAACTACCAGAAGCTGGTAGCTCAGTTTGCGGTATAACTCCCGCCCTTTACGCTGCGAATCATGTGGCATGAACAATCATAACACGCGGGGCTGCAGACGATATCCATGGCGTAGCTCGACATCCGGCTATATTGAACAATATATGCCCTAACTGCAACGAATTAACATGTAAGTGCGAGTACAATAAAGTAATGTTAAATAACTTTATTTTATGCGAAGTGTGTCGTTTAGTGAAGTGCTCTTGTAATGATTCTACAACTAATAATTTCACAGTCAATAATACTGCTCTAGACCAGAGAAATTAGTCAAGTTACAGATGATACATTTCAAATATCAAATAATGAAACATGTTTAAACTTATTGAAAAATGAATATTTGAACGATCATGATGTACTAACTCTATTAAATTTTAAAAACAAAGGTTTACATGTTGTAGGATTAAATATACAGCATCTGTTGCCAAAGCTAGATGAATTGAAAGTTCTTTTATGTCAGTCTAAATCAATTGATGTATTAGGTCTGTACGTAACGTTTTTGAATGATACTATAAACATCCAAAATGATATATAGGGTCCTATAGAAACAACAGCGTCCGAACGCAATGGCATCGTAGGTCCGCAGTGTACTGCAAACAAGGACTTGAAACTACAATGAAAGAGACAAAAAACAACAGAAAGGGTGGTGAAGACAGGGTAACCGACTTGGAACGGTCAGTAGGCAATAAGGCCTACTGGTTAGCTTGAATCGATTTTATATGCGCACAATCCTCGCTATTATCCTGTCTTCAGCGCCCAAATAGACAAGACAGTGTAAACAAAACTACATCCCATCAAAAGGAAATCTCTAACAATAAACTTACATATTGATGGATATACTACTGAGCGAATGGATCGTACAAATGGTAAGAATGGCGGTGGTATACTGATTTATATTGCAAATACTATTTCTTATTCACGTAGAAGTGACATTGAAACTAATGAAATCTAGTCATTGTGGATTCAAATTAATGTAACAAACAACAAACCATTTTTGTTCAATTGTGTCTATAGACCTCCTGATTCGACACAATCTTGGATAGATCATTACGAAACACAATTAGCCCTTCAGATTCTTTAAAACTAGAAACTAATTTAATTGGTGACTTCAGTATTGAATATTATCCAGAAGAAGGTTTCAGAAATATTAAATGGAATGCGGTTATTCATGATTATGGGTTTTCTCAAGTTATTAAAACACCAACCAGAGTAACAAGGAGTACATCTACTATAATAGACCATGTTTATAGTACAAACCCAGAAAACTTAAGTGAAATTAAAGTCCAACTGTATTGTATTAGTGACCACTTTCCAGTTTTATTTACAAGAAATATCAAGCATCGAAAAATTAGAGAAAATAGTCATAAAGTTATGACCTATAGGTGTTATAATAATTTTGATGAAACTAAATTTTGTCTTAATTTACAAAACAGCTGTCTTGAAGAATGTGAAATGTTTGCCGATCCAAATGATTCATTAGATTGCTTATATAAAAAATAAATTTTGTTTTAGCTAAACATACTCCAATTAAAACTAAAAGAATAAAAACTAGAACTCTTCCAGGATGGTATACTGATGAAATTCACAATGCAAGAGCGCTCAGAGATTTAAATCATAAATTGAAAAACTGGGATCAATATAAAATATGGAGAAATAAAACAAACTATTATTAAAACAGAAAAGAGATTTTTTTTCAACAAAGCCATTCTTAAAAATAAGGACTCAAAATATATTTGGAAAAACCTCAAAACAGTTTCAAACACTGCTGACAGTGAATTAAATGTACCTAAACAAATTGTAATCGATGGCAAAATAATTGAAGGACTTCCCAATGTAATAAATGCGTTTAATGAGCATTTCGTTAATGTCTCTAAAGTTGTTAACAAAGTTAAATACAAATCAGAGTTATAATTTATAAATCACTTTAACTCCGGATTACATAAACAATTTAATAACATTCTCTTCAAATTCAAATTATAACAAGATCTGCTGCTAGGCAGGATATAGCTCATTTAAAACCTAGAACAAATATTCTTAAACGTACTTTTGGATATTCAGGAATGTTAGTTTGGAACAGGATTCCCGTTGACATAAGAGCTTCAAATACTTTAATTACATTTAAGATTAAATAAAAATCCTTTCTTTTAATGAAAGAATGAAACTCCATTGTATTTTGTAACCTTACATTGCAAGTATAATAAATGTGTCTGTCTGGTTGAAGTTATATAATGATGCACGTACTGTTTTATCTTTCACTATATGCATTTATTGTAACATTGTGTAGTTTTATAGATGGCCATATTGTAAACAAGATTTGTATTTTTTTTTGTAAATGTTGTCTTAATATGTTACCTTCTTAAAATAAAGTTATTATTATTATTATTATTATAATGAAGTTTAATGAAAATCAAACAAGCGGTATTCAAGATATGGCTGTGGACGGACAGAATTAAGCAATTTTAAGCAATTAAAGGGCAATAACTCCGGCGTTACTAAGGCGATTCCGGAAAAAATAGCCTCATGTCATCCCACAATCAAGATAAGCATTATTACCAAGTGTAATGAAAATCCAATCTGCAGTTATGAATATATGGCTACGGACGGACGGATGGACGGACAACGCCAAATTAATATCCTTCCGCCTTCGGCGGAGGATAATTATCATCGCATTTTATGAAAAATTAGATATACAAATCGAACAGAAAAAGTAGCATTTAAGGACGACAGTCAACCACAAACACACAAAGAAACTACATATAAAGATGAATAAAAGGCAAGATAAGCCAAACAAACACATACGGGTTGGCAATAGGGTTACGCCTTGGTACGGTCAGTGACAAAAGAGGCCGGTGGGGTTTTTAACCAGGTTCTAGGGCGCACTAAAGACAGATAAAAATATCGGACAGGGAAAGCAGCATTCAAGGACGACAGTCCACCACAAAACACAAAAACAAACACGCAAACAGACAAACGAGAAGGCAAAAGTAATAAAAAAATACAAGCGACATCACAAACACAAATGGACTGACAATAGGGCTACCGCCTTGGAACGGTCAGTGGCAACAAAGGCCACTGGGGTTTAAACCGGTTCTAGGGTGCACCAAAACTCACACTTACCCTACTGTCATCCCATTTAAACAGGACAGTGTAAATAAAGAAATCCCCGCCATGATCTAATCTCTAACCAACAAGGCAGCATCAATAGGCAATATAAGTAAAACACAAATATGCTCGTGTAAATATAATACAAAAAAAAATAGCCTAGAAAGCCACAATGAAGGTACTCAATGACTTGGCAGAAGCCAGAGCAACAAGAGAATAAACCATTAAGGGCACGACAGGAAAGATCATAGACAAACATCAAACGCCACCGTCCCAATGGGCTTTAGGTGGGCGTCATCATAGGGTCCACAGCCTGTCCGGTCATCGTACAATTAAAGAGGAAAGCATAGTGGCGAACTGTAAAAGGGTCCGCCACCAAGCATACAGTACGTTGCGAAATGATAGGGTCATAACCTCTTTTGATAAACTTTTTAACAAGTTTAACAAAGATAGTATAAAAGTGATCATGACCAAGAATCTTACGAAGTTTATAAATCACATCACCATAGAAGTCAGGTTGTGATCGTCCTTGTCGCAGAAGAGTCCTTAAATTACTTTTATATTTGGAAAGAAGATCAGGGTTACGATAATAACATTTTGCAAAGGTTTTACGAAGTTTATGGTAACGGTAACCCTGATTGAGTAGCTTTTTAGTTATACAAACATTACGAATATTAAAGTCCTCAACTCGAGTACAAGCTCTCGAAAAACGAATAAGTTGAGACACATATACCCCATAAGAAGTTGCTCGGGGAACATCCCCATCCAAGTGGGGGTAATTAACAATGTCAAAATTAAAATCATCTCTCTTGTCATAGATTTTGCTAATTATTTCACCATTTTCAATCGAGATATCTAAATCAAGAAAAGAAGCGTTATTTTCAGATATATTAGCTTTATTAAGCTGAAGTTCTTTAGGATAAATAGTATCAACCATAGTTGGAAAGAAATGGTTGTCAATGTTCAGTATGTCATCCAGATACCGAGAGGTGTCATTAAAAGCTTCAATAACATCTGCCTGGGTATCTGGTGAAAGACTCAACATGAAATCCCTTTCATAGCAAAATAAAAACAAATCTGCGACAAGTGGTGCACAGTTCGTACCCATAGGGATACCAACAATTTGTCTATAAACGGTGGTACCATACCTGACGAAAATATTATCTAATAGGATGATGAGTGCTTCACAAACTTCATAGCAAGTCCACATAGTATAATTGTCTAAAACCTCACTCTAACCCTATTGTCATCCCAATAAACGGGACAGTGTAAATAAAGATATCCCCGCCAGGTTATAATCTCTAACAAACAAGACAGCGTTAATAGGCAATATAAGTAAAACACATCAATGATCATGTGTATATAATATAAAGAACAAAAGCCTAGAAAGCCACAAAGTAAGTACTCATCGACTTGGCAGAAGCCAGAGTAACAAGAGAACAAAAAAATTAGGATATGACAAGACAAGATTAAAGACAAACATCAAACGCTACCGTCCTATCAATTCAATTCAATTCAAACTATTTATTGTCGAATACGCTTTTAACAAAACAGGGACTTAAGGATTTAGGTAGACGTTATGATAGGGTCCACAATCTGTCCGGTCATCGCATAATCAAAGAGGAAAGCAGTGGCCGACTGTAAATAGGTCAACCACTTAACATGCAGTACGTTGCAAAATGATAGGGTCATAACCTCTTTTGATAAACTTTTTAACAAGTTTAATAAAGTATGTATGAAACTGATTATGAGCAAGGATCTTGCGAAATTTGTAAATCACATCACCATAGAAGTCAGGCTGTGATAGTCCTTGTCGCAGAAGAGTTCTTAAATTACTTTTATATTTTAAAAGTAGATCAGTGTTACGATAATAAAATTGTGCAAAGGTTTTTCGAAGTTTATGGTAACGGTAGCCCTGCTGGAGTAGCTTTTTAGTTATACAAATATTACGAATATTAAAAACCTCAACACGACTACAAGCTCTAGGGAAAGGAATAAGCTGAGAAACATAGACCCCATAAGAAGTAGCTCGGGGAACATCCGCATCTAAATGGGGATAATTAACAATATCAAAATTAAAATCATCTTTCTTGTCATAGATTTTACTAATTATTTCGCCATTTTCAATAGAGAGATGTAAATCAAGGAACGAAACGACAGTATCAGAAATGTTAGCTTTGTTGAGTTGAAATTCCTTAGGATAGATATTATTATACCCCCGCTTTGAAGAAGTGGGGGCTATATAGTAATCACTTTGTCCGTCGCGTCCAGTCGTGTCGCCTCCCGTTTTATTATTTAACAGATAATAGGTACATGGTTGCATATTTGGTATGATGTGAAAATACATTATGAAAACCACTAAAGGTTGCATTCTACTAATTATACAGGCTTCATAAGGTTACACTCCACTCATTTTTACACAATATGCCACAAAGTTATTTGTCCTGTTATTTAACAGATAATTGTTGCATATGTTTTTTTCTTCTTTTATGACGTGAACATATGTAATACTAACCTCATAAAGTTATACGCTACTAATGTTAAGACTACGTTGTGTCGCGTCTCGTCACGTCCCGTTGCATTATTTAACAAATAATGGTTGCATATTTGCTTTTCCTTTTCGATCTTTTCTTTAGTTTTAAAACATATTTAGACACAGGACTGATAAAGAAATGTAAAATAGCCTTAACTAAACTAAGATTATCTTCCCATCGACTAGAAATAGAAACAGGACGATGGCATAAACCACATAAAATACCTAGAGAAGAAAGAAAATGTCAACTCTGTAATTCCTTAGAAGATAAATTCCATTTTGTATTGGAATGTCCTTTATATTATGAATTTAGATGTGATCTTACACATAAATTTTATTTGAAACGACCAAATGTTCCTAAATTTATTGAGCTTCTCTCTTCAGAAAAGATTAAAACAATAAAAAATCTATCCACATACATTTTTAAGAGCTTTAAGAAACGTGATGATACATATTACAATAAATAACCCACTTTTCTCCACTCTGAATACTATTAATAAAAATGTTCAATATAATTGGAATATTTCAGTTTATGTTCGATAATTATTTATCTCAATGTACGTTTTCTTTGTTTTGAATTTTGTTCTTCATTTTTCTATTTTTCTTTTCAAATTGTTTAAAAAAAATACTCTTTTATATATGAATCCATAACATGTATCAACTCAGTTTATGCATACTAATATATTGTCAATTACCGGAACTGTATATCATATACATGTAATTCTGTAGTTATTGATATTCGTGAACTCATGGGCAGAATGCCTACTGTTTGAAATAAAAGATATACATGTTGAAAGCTAACCACACACATGTTAAATTTGTACTCAGCCATTTTCGTATGACTCCGAAGCGGATGCACTCACAATTCTGAGAAGTATATTTGCCCTGATTATAGAGTAAAGTGGAAGCCGAACGCAGCTTTGAAAGACCGCGCTGAAGGAATACACGGAGAGGAACATACTGGACATAATGTGTCCCCATGGTAAATCGTTTGAGTGGCGCCCGTCATTCGTACGACATACGAAACATTGTAAAGCCTACCAAATGAACACCAAATAAAATCACGATTTTGTGTTTGTGCGTATAATTGAAATGGTTTCAGACAACAGTAAACAATGACAAAAGAAAGCACATTCACTTTATCCTTGGAACAGCGATGCCGTAAAATCAAATATAGTCTTATGTTACAGGTCATGGATTATGTTACAGGTCATGAATATGTTACAGGTCATGAATATGTTACAGGTCATGGATTATGTTACAGGTCATGAATATGTTACAGGTCATGGAATATGTTACAGGTCATGGATTATGTTACAGGTCATGAATATGTTACAGGTCATGGAATATGTTACAGGTCATGGATTATGTTGAATATGAACAATTTTCAATCAGACTTGTCAAAATTTGAGGAGTATGACCTCACCCTACCCACCAACCACGCCTCCAAGTTATTTTTAACTACACATATTTTAATGCCGATGCGGGTTTATACTTCAGGTTCTAGTCACTGCAGTCCTATGTTGCAGTTTTTAAGTTTGTTGTTTGAATGGTGTTTTACGTCAGTTTTAAATACCGACGCCGCTAATTTGAGAGGGTGCGGGTTGGGGATATATAGTGTTACTCTTGTCCGTTCGTACTTACGTTCGTAGCGTATTGGTTGAGGTTTTTCATGAGGATTATTTCTAAGGTACTGATATCCCTACTCTCTTCGAATTTCATACACAGTACATCGACACCGTCATGTCCCGACCAAGTAGGTATCCACGACAGACTTTAACCTACAGTTTAGACATTTAGTTTGTGATCTCTAGTCAAAGAGACAACGGCAATCAAGATTGTCGTGTGGTTAATTCTACAAAACATCCATATTAACAAGTCATAATAATAAATACATATTTGAATAGTTCGCAGCAATTTTAAACTGTAAATTGCTATTTATAATGCATCAATACTATTTTAACATAATTTATGCTAGAATAATATAAGTATCTCCATTTCTTAGTCACCGATAGCACTGCACATGTACATCTACATTAATACTAAACATTCCGACCCAAAGAAGGTCATCATGGCATATAGTCTACTTTTAAAACTTCGGATATTTTGGTTAAGACGTATTTTATATTATCTCAGTGAACAGTTGTGTATACTATTACTGGAATCGCATTATAGAGTTGATCAAGTTAAAGTCTGGAGACGACTTTGTCGGACAGAATGACGAAAGGATGGACATATATATATATAGTTCTGTCTTTGCGGAGACATGAAATACTGTCCAAGAACAGATCATGTTATTGTTTAGCTTTAACCATTTTCCACAATTACCATGTTATTTGAATATGCCATTGAAAAGTGTTTGTTGTTTTTTTATCCATCAGAGATATGTGGTATGTTCCTGGGTTTATGTGCGACATAGTGGTAGGGGTAGGACACCTCTGTAACATTGCCAGGAGTAAGTATCATATTATCATTATTATTATTATTAGTAGTAGTAGTAGTAGTAGTAGTTCCCTACCGGTGTTTAGGTTTGCCCCCCGTCCGTCAGTCCGTCCCACCAATTTTAATTTCTTTATTGCGATTTTGGCCACCGGCCCATAACACAATATATTTTATATTCAAACAAACAAATATGTCACTGCATATATACATGGAGTTAATATACAAAACCACCAATAGTCTAGGCAATCAACGCGAAAAAACAATATATTCACATAATCTCTAAAAACATTATTGAATTGGGGTTTTAAGGCGCACCAACACATGAAAGGTTATATGGCACCTAACAGGAATGAACATGCCAGGTCATGCCTCCATGTACATCGAGATAAAATATGGAGAATGGGCCTAAAACCTTCTCACCCGCAGAACTGCAGAGTTGCTGCAAGTTCTATTGTCCACTCCATTTACGCTGGAGCCACTTTTATTGGACACTCCATTTACGCTCGAGCCACTTTTTATTGTTTTTCTGCCACTGTTCTAGTGATTTGATCGAGATGGCACCTGAAACAATATAGGGGTCATGATGAAGACCTTTAATGAGCATGAACAAAACATGATAAAATAAACATGAATTTGTGGAGGTTCTACCCCTCTGCCTACCCCTCCAACGGGATCTGCAATGGCCCTATTCTTTGCCCCGAAACCACACGGGGCTCTAAAAAACATGTTCAATGGGAAAGGTTATATGCGATAAGTTCACGCAAGGTTTATATAACTCGAGCAAGGTTTGTGTCGATAAATTATTGATAAATGTGTCAATACCTGTTCTTTATTCCAAATGTTACTAGTCCAGCGTTATAGAATATCCATTAACAAATCTGCCGATATGAAACTTTTTAAGAACAAATGTCATTTGATATTATAATGTTCACATTTTTTGTCACAATGTAAACAATACGTCCACACGGTGCACAAGTACGTACGTAATCAATATGGATCCTCCGATAATTAGAAAAGTATCAAACGTATTGTTTTTATGAAACTTGGTATGTTGGTAGAGGGCATTGAGGAGATTATAAACGTTATTTCATTTTGTTGATTTGACAAAAAATAATGGTTGCTATGGCAACGGAAATTGTTAAAATACAAAAAAAATATATGGGTCCTTTGATAACAAAAGAAATGCTTAAGATACTTTAATGAAATATTGTATGTAGGTGAAAGGGAGTGAGGAGATCATTTACATCATTTTGTTTTATTGATATTTTTTAAAATATCGCAACAGAAATTGTAAAATAATACACAAAATACACTGTTAAAAAAAATAGAAAAACGGTTTCCGCTCAATAACTTTAGTTAGGAATGAGATATTGGAATGGAACTGTACGGTTAGGTAGCTTATATGAACAGGAAGCTTGGGACTGCATTTGGGGTCACTGAGGTCAAGGTCACTGTAAATGAAAATAGATAAATGGTTCCGCTCATTAACTTCAGTTAGGAATGACGTTCGGGCCAGTAACACCGGAGTTATGGCCATTGATTTAGGTAAAATTGCTATATTTTGCCTTGTTAACGCGATAGGGCCTTCATTTTTTATCCGATCTTTACCAAACTTTACAAGATTGTTGAAATCAATAAAAGCTCGGACGAATTCGAAAACTAGCCAGATCCGATCATTTACAACGGAGGTATAGCCCTTGATTTTCTGAAATATGCTATAATTTGGCCTTGTTAACACGATAGTGCCTTCACTTTTCATCGGATCATTTTCAAACTTTATCAGATTGTTGATATCAATGAAAGCTTGGGCGATTTCGAAGACCAGCTAGTTCGGAATAGTAACAACGAAGTTATTGCCATTGATTTAGTTAAAATTGCTATATTTTGCTGCGTTAACACGTAAGGGCCTTCGTTTCAAATTGTGTTTGCTATGGCAACAGAAATTGTAAAATAATACACAAAATACACTGAACAAAAAATAGAAAAACGGTTTCCGCTCGATAACTTTAGATAGGAATGAGATATTGGAATGGAACTGTATGGGTAGGTAGCTTATATGAACAGGAAGCTTGGGATTGCATTTGGGGTCACTGAGGTCAAGATCACTGTAAATGAAAATAGATAAATGGTTCCGCTCTTTAACTTCAGTTAGGAATGACGTTCGGGCCAGTAACACCGGAGTTATGGCCATTGATTTAGTTAAAACTGCTATATGTTGCCTTGTTAACGCGATAGGGCCTTCATTTTTTATCCGATCTTTACCAAACTTTACAAGATTGTTGAAATCAATAAAAGCTCTGACGAATTCGAAAACATGCCATTGAAAGAATATCTTCTTTTTTTTAACAATGGTGTACTTCGAATTTTGGATGATGTGATAACATGGCTTATTTTATTCAGAAATGATGTCTCGTCTGCACTCGCTGGATAAATGGACTATTTTATGGACCAGTTTATTTCCTATAAAAAACAAAACAACTTTGAGTAAAACTGCACCAAACTTTTCGAATATAAAGCGCACAATTTCTGCCATATAAGTATTCTTTCTAATATTATATTCACATCAAAAGTGTTGAGTTACTGTCATGTACTAAATGGTTGACATTGCTCGTGCCTAAAATGCGTACATCGTTGAAAAATTCACTTGACCATATCTCATCGATCATCTGGATTTTTTGGATCAAAGATGGCTGACCGATAGTCCTTAAACAACTATACCAGAAAATATCCGAATCTAGGTTACAGTCTAGGTCAAGGGGGGGGGGGGGGGGGGAGGGGGGAAATCATCTAGATTAATAAGTTGTGTATATCTGTGTGGGGGGGGGACATCTAGATTAATAAGTTGTGTATATCTGTGGGGGGGGGGGGGGAATCATCTAGATTAATAAGTTGTGTATATCTGTGGGGGGGGGGGGGGCGCCGTAAGGTGTTCAGAAACAGTTTCAGAGAATTATACGATGGCCTACATCCCACAAGGCATCTAAAAGCAAAGTGGAATAAGGAAGTACAGAGGGCAGTGAGAGAAGAAGTACAGTGGGTAAGGCAGTACAATTTGAAAACAACAAACGTGGTGATAAGTGGGGTTTGATTTCTGGATTTTAGATAGTCGTACGACCATCGACAGAATATCAGACACAGGGGAAAGCACGGTTAAAAGACCCATTATAATGCCAGATAATTTAATGGAGAAGGTAATACTGATTGGGAAGACTGATTATCTAGTTTCAACTCTTGCGGAGAAATTAATGGCTGGGATGAGGGGCTGAAGTGCAAATATTTGGGGGTAAGAATGAAGGGAGCAGCATACAAGGTGAACCAAGACATTGACACAACAACGAAAGCAAACTGGTCATCATTATGTGAAACACTTGAGCTGAGATTTAGAAGTTCAAAACAACCTCAGTTGTATAAGTCTAAGTTCATGTCGAGAACAAAACGGCCAGAAGAGACCCTGTTGGAGCTTGGTAACCATATTCGCACGCTAGCTAGGAAAGCTTATCCAGAGATTGAAGCCTCCCTCCGAGACGAGCTGGCTAGAGACCAGTTTATCAGGGCGTTGGATAATGTAGAGATGTCTTTGAAGCTAAGACACAATATGCCGAAAACACTAGACGAGGCAATTCAAATGGCCGTCGATTGGCAATCAACAGAGGCTGACGTCAGAGGAAGGGCGCCGGAGTCAAAACCACATATAGCAGCTGTACAGGAATCAAGTGAATTGGTGACTATGATGAAAGAGGTCTTGACAATGTTGAAAGACGAGCGACAGTCACGACAGCCAGGGACGCCGATACGTGGGAGAGGAGGTCGCGGCGCAGGTTATAATAGAGGTGCACGGAGTGGCACGGGACTTAAGTGCTATGTCTGCGGGGAAGACGGCCACATCCGTCGAACCTGCCCGCATTGGACATGCTTCAACTGTGGCGAAGAGGGCCACTTCCAAGCAGTTTGCCCAAAGAGGTCGGAAAACTGAACCGTGCCGGGATTGGGTGTCAAATCCCGGCATCACCAGTTAGAAAAGACCCAGTTAAAGCGAATGAAGAAGTCAGTATGTGCTCAAGTGCTGGACTATCTATACATTGCAAGGGTAGTGTAAACGGCGTAGAAACGGCAATGCTCATAGACACAGGGTCCGTCTATACCCTTATCCATTACGACCTTTTTAAGGACATTAAACAGAACTGTTTACTGACTGTAGTACCCTTTACACCTAGTAATATCAGCTAATGGTGAACCAATCGACATAGTTGGATCAGTGTCACTAAACATAAATAATGAAACGTGTTGTCAAACTGTACTGGTAGTTAAAGACTTGGCACATCAATGCTTGTTAGGAACGGACTTTCTTAAAGCGAACAATGTTGTGATTGATTTTAATAAAATGACATTTTCTGTTAAAACAAAAGAAACTCACATATCATATAAACAAAACAGTTCGGCGGTCTGCAGGGGGCTTGAAACACACAGTGACCATACCACCGGGACATGAAATGCTTGTACAGGGAAAAACTAAAAAGAATCAACGCGGACTTTCGGTGGTAAATTCATGCCTATTTGAACCAAACCAAATGTTTAGTAAAAATGAAGGAATAGCTGCAGCCCGTGTGTTGACAGAAGGTAAAGGGAATTGCATTCTAAGAGTGATGAACGTATCGACAGAAGAAATGACTGTGTATAAGAACACTACCATAGGATACCTGTCTCCGGTGCAGGAACAGGGCATTGTTGCTTTCTCTAGTTTGGAGCAACATGGGACAACCCCTAGTAGAACGGAACACGGTGACCCGGGCCCACCCTATCGGCAGCATGGAACTACTTCGGGAGAGGCATTTACTTTGGATCACAATCTCGACAAGTGTCAAACAGAAAGTCTTCAAGCATTACTGGGGGAATATGAAGACATATTTTCTACGTCGGCAACGGATATAGGTCGGACAAACATGATTAAACACAAGATAAATACGGCAGATGAACCAGCGATAAGACAAAATCCCAGAAGGATACCAATGCACAGGAAACAGGAGGTTAAAGATCTGAATGAAGGTATGTTAGATGAAGGTATAATAAAACCGTCCTGTAGTCCATGGTCTTCGCCTATTGTGCTGGTAAAAAAGAAGGATAATTCAACCCGTTTTTGTGTGGATTACAGGAAGATAAATGAAATAACAAAGAAAGAGCGAATAGATGAAACACTCGACACGCTAGCTGGAGCAAAGTTTTTCTCCACCCTCGACATGGCCAGTGGATACTGGCAAGTTGAATTGGAAGAGGTTGACAAAAAAAAGTCAGCCTTTTCAAAAAAAGAGTATGATAATGGACCTTTGGAAACGGCCGAGCAACTCCATTCGGGTTGTACGAGTTTGAAGTTATGCCTTTTGGATTGACGGGAGCACCAGCCACGTTTCAAAGACTGATGGAAACTCTATTGAAGGCCTTCAGTTTGAGGTATGTCTGATATACTTGGACGACGTAATAGTGTTTAGTTCGACGTTTGAGGAACATTTGCAGCGTCTTCGAAGCGTTTGCCAGAGGTTTAGAGAAAGCGGACTCAAGCTGAAACCAACTAAGTGCCATTTTGCGAAATGAAGTGTCAAGTGTTTAGGACACATAGTATCCGACAAAGGTATACAGACGGACCCTGAAAAGATTGAAGCTGTCCGAGAATGGCCAGTACCAAATAATATCAGAGATCTTAGATCATTCCTCGGATTAGCTAGCTATTACAGACGATTCATCAACAACTTTGCTTCAATTTTTGCACCGTTGAACAAGTTGCTGCAGAAACAAGAAGAGTTTGTGTGGTCAGATCAATGCAATGAAGCATTCATCAAATTGAAGGAAACTCTTATAAGTGCACCAATACTGTCTTATCCAAGTTAGTTAGAAGAGTTTATTCTAGATACCGATGCATGCAATGATAGCATAGGGGCAGTGCTATCACAAAAGCAGGGAGGGCAGGAACGAGTGATTTGTTATGCAAGTCGGGCTTTACTTAAAGCGAAAAGAACTACTGCGTAACTAAGAAAGAACTATTGGCGTTGGTGACATTTGTTAAACAGTTTAGACACTACTTGTTGGGCCAAAAGTTCAAAGCACGTATCGATCACAAAGCATTGGCATGGCTTTGAAATTTCAAGGAGCCACAGGAGCAGATAGCCAGATGGCAGGCTTATTTAGCTGATTAATAGATGGAAATTGTACATCGGCAAGATATTACCCATTCCAGTGCGGATGCTCTGTCAAGACGTTCTGTGACGGAGCTAGAACCATTGACCAATGAGGACATAGTAGACGAGGATGTGTACATCCACAAACTAACATCTACCACTGAATTTGACTGGCGGAGGGCTCAAGCAGAAGATGAAAACCTAAAGGAGATGCTCGAAATGAAAGACAATTTTAAACATCGCCAAGATATGAAGGAAGCTTCATCTAGTACCCTGAAAAGTATCATGTCTACTACGGCATGGTATTCCAGTGTGGCAGCACTATAAAGAAACCATTGAGTTCGCTGCTTCAAGTAGACATATCATCACATCACACAACAACACACAGATAAAAGTCCAAACATTGTGCCTATAATCGTCGGGTAGGACGCCTGTCGTAGGTGGAGGGACTATAATCCTTAGAAATACACACACACACGGGACAATATCGTGATGATAGATGGTGTTCTTCACAGGCGTTTTAGTGCTAACACGGGTGATATTTACCAATTCATCGTTCCATTGAATATGCAGGAAACCTTATTGTGAGAGCTGCACACCGGAACGGGAGGGGGCCATTTGGGTGTAAAGAAGATGCGAAGAAAGGTTAGTGATAGGTATTACTGGTGTGGGTGGTCGGCAGATGTGGAGATATTTTGCCAGGAATGTATAACCTGTGCATCCCGGAAGAATCCTCAGAAAAACAGGAGGGCTAACCTTGTATCAGTCAAGACAGGCGCACCTTTGGAAAAGATAGCCCTTGACATTCTTGACCACTGCCAAAATCCAGAAAGGGTAATCAGTTGGTGTTGTCGGACTATTTCACCAAATGGAATGAAGCATATCCTCTCCGGAATCACAAAGCCAAAACAGTAGCCAAAGTATTGGTCGAAGTGTTTATCTGCAGATTTGGAAGCCCATATACAATCCACAGTGATCAGGGGAGGGAATTTGAGTCAAACCTGTTCAAAGAGGTAAACAAGTGTCTCAATACGAAGAAACAAAGAACTACACCGTATCACCCCCAGTGTGATGGGCAAGTTGAAAGATTTAACAGGACACTTCTGGATACGTTAAGTAAGCACGTCAATGACGACCAAACCAACTGGGATGAGGAGATTCTATTCATCATGTTGGCGTATCGTACAAGTGTAAATGAATCATCTGGTTTTTCACCTGCTTTCTTGATAATTCGCCTGCCTGTGGATAGTATGTTTGGAGAGTGATGTTATCGGTGGACGTGTTTTTTAGATCGTTCAAAAAATCATAAAATTCACGTGAAATTAGTGGATGTTATTCCTTGAATTTATATGGATTGGACAATTTTGGATTATCAAGGAGTATATCGAAATGCCAGGGTATGGTTTATCTTATTAAAAAACATATTTGAGAAAATGTAAAAGACAATACAATTTTCAATAAGCGAGAGCGGCGCCATTATTCATGCGTATACGACGTGAGCACAGTGTTTAGACAATTATCATAGTGAGTACTAACGGACTATTAAAAGGATTAAAAGGGTCACGCTGGTAAAAATAGAAAGTATACTGCCCAAAAAAATAAAGGTGACATAAACATGAGGCATAATGGAAAGCATTATGGATGTAGACGAGACGGATAAAAAGAGAAAACGAGATATAGTATCAAGTGTTAGTGATGTAGCAATTATGCTAGAACCAGTCCAGGCAAATACGTCACTTCCGGTTTGTAGCCTGGAATTCATTACAAATCCAGAGCTCATGCAAAGCAGACGTTGAACCAATACAGTGGAAAACCTCCATCTGACTGTTTCTGACTTCTGATTATGTGAGTTACCATTTGTAATCACTGTGTAATATGTATATCTAGGGCAAGATTGCTTTAATGGCGTTGTCGGCGCTAATGTACCTAGAGGCACATATTGGGAAAATCCCACTTGTGGAATTCACATCGACAGCAAAGTTATGTTTGATGCAGAATTTCGGTCTGTTGCCGATAAATTCGGTAGACAACTGTTGTAAACAACTGTTGTATGTCATGTTATGACATTTTATGTCCGTTAGCACTCTAAAAGAGAAAAAATTGTCGGTTTTTATCTTTTATTGTGTTGCGGTAAACGCAATTTGGCGGGAAGGCAGCCATACCATATCCGGCTTGCTCAACTTAGAAGCATGCGCAGTGATATGTATTTGAGACCACGAGGCATTGCAAATTGTAAACATCCGTTTTGCAAACCGGAACATCAAAATCGAAATAAAAACATCGATTAATCAAAGGAAAAACATATAATTTAATGCATAGAAATCTTTAGAGTTCAAAATTATTATATGATAAACTTTAAAATAAATATTCAAACTCTAAAATAAAATTATCATTATTATTTTTTTTATTACAGAGCACTTTACTCTTGTATTGCTCTTAAAGGGATATATTCACTTCGAGAATATTTTTTTTAAAGTGACACTTACTCGCTCACACTAAACGAAAGAGATTGTCGGTTTCTTCTGTTTTGGTGTGTTGCGGTAAGTAAACTTTTTTAAAGGTGATATATTCTTTAGAAAGGGTACATAGTATTCAAGATTTTTTTTTTTTTTTTAAGGTGATACTTACTCGCTCACACTAAACGAAAGAGATTGTCGGTTTCTTCTCTTTTGGTGTGTTGCGGTAAGTAAACTTTTTTAAAGGTGATATATTATTTAGAAAGGGTACATAGTATTCAAGATTTAATTTTTTTAAAGAGACACTTACACGCTCACACTAAACGAAAGAAATTGTCGGTTTCTTCTCTTTTATTGTGTTGCGGTAAGTAATTATTTTTTTTAAGAGAATATATATATACACTTGAAAATATATTTTTTTAAGGGGACACTTACTCGCAAACACTAAACGAAAGAAATTGTCGGTTTCTTCTCTTTTATTGTGTTGCGGTAAGTAATATTTTTTTTTTTTTTTAAAGATATATATACACTTGAGAATAAATTATTTTTAAGGGACACTTACTCGCAAACACTAAACGAAGGAAATTGTCGGTTTCTTCTCTTTTATTGTGTTGCGGTAAGTAAACTTTTTTATTTATTTTTTTTAAAAAGGGATATATACACTTGAAAATAATTTTTATCTTTTATTGTGTTGTGGTAATTATTATTAATTATTTTTTTAAGGAATATTAAAGGGACACTTACAACTTACTTCGGTGTTCAAAGGGAAAGTTAAAGTTATTTTTTTTTTTTTAATGGAACACTTACAAATTAGGTGTTTAAAGGGAGATATTATATACATTTCATAATTATTTTTTTTATTAAAGGGACACATGCCATTTTTTTTTTGAAAGGGACATTTACCAACATTTTTTATAATAATTCTTCCATTAGACATAATAGTTAAAAGGGGGAGGAATGTGGTGATATTGAGTACCCGGTGGCCCGGTTAGCTCAGTTGGTAGAGCACTCGTCCTGTAAGCGAGGGGTCCCGGGTTCGAGTCTGGGTTTATTACATTGAAAAGGGTAGAAGTCTCTGATGGTTCTAAGGAAAGCGCAGGACCACAAAGAGTACATTAGAATCAAACCATTCTAGTGTCATACCACAGGATGGTGGGGTAATGAAACGAGACCAACATCCTAGGATATACAAAGGTCCAGATGGAGATCCCGAAGGATGAAGAATGGAAGCGTGTGGTGTCAGAGGGGGAGAAGGATATCCGGTCTTCAACCTCCAGAGGGATTCTAGTGCCTGCGGTACAGTTAGCAAGGACCTAGGAATGATCAGGGGCATCTCCACAGCTTCCTACTTGCAGCTGGCCAAAGGGCAATATGGTCTGGCCGTAGAGAGGAAATATGTGCCATGGATACGAGATTTCCAATGGGCATGTGAGATATTTCTTAGCCGGAATGAAATAAAGGACAATTTTCCTATTCCAAAGGATATCGGCCAACCCAAGCAGCGGTCAACCAAACAGCGAGTTGCTAAATCAGCGACCGTCGCTAGACCCAAGGAGGCTGATGCGAAAGTCATCGGTCAACCAAAACAATAGTCAGTGCCACAGCGAGTCGCTAAATCAGCGACCATCACTAGACCAAAGGATGCCGAGGCTGACGCCAATCCAACCAGTGATGTATCTGAGATGGAAATAGATATCCGGATACCACAAACAAGGGAAGGGTACAGCGTTTCACCTGCTCGAGCAAAACCGATCACGATTTCACGGGCATGTGAGACCTCTCCCTCCCTCCTTTGAGATTATCTGTTGCCCAGGGAGGCATCTATACCAAAGAAGAAGAAGACCATCATACCAAGAGCTGAGACTGGTCACAGATCTGTAGGCCCGAGACTGAAGACAGGACCAACTCCCTTTGTGGTGGATTTCAGAATATCACGGCCAGCCGTTCAAGAGGAAAAAGGGCGATCATTAAGCCACAAACGGTATGAGACGCGGGTGTTCTACAAGGACTACCAGGGATCTTTGAGTCCACCTAGGGACCGGAGAAGCCCATCCAGGGAACACCAGGAACGCCGAAAAAGTCGAAAAGATTCCTACAACAAGGATCACCGGGGATCTTCGAGTCCACCTATGGACCGGAGAAACCCCTCCAGGAAGTCCAAGGAACACCAGGAACGCCGAAAAGATGTGCGTCCTCATTCGGACCGGAGAGTTTCGCGTTCGCCACGGAGGGCAGTGAAATACTACTCACCGGTGTGTGAACGACGAAGAAGTTCGCGTTCATCCCGGAGAAGTCCATCCAGGAAACATCCAGGACGACGCCATAGAAATTCGAGTTCCCCTTTGGACCGGAGGTATGCCCAACAGGTTTACCGAATTTCACGACGCCAATCACCGTCGCACCGGGATCACAGAGGTTCGCATTCTTCTAGGAGATCTCCAGTAGACCCTGGTAGAAGGCGATCTCTGGACGATCCCATAGACAAGGATCGAAGAGCTCCACTCAAGAGGGTACAAGATTCCCCCCTACCAACTGAACAAGCCAAGAAGATTAAAAGATCTTGCTGTCCTTCAGAGGAATGTGGAGTTTATGTCCGCAGAGTGAAACGACATGTTTACTCTAAACACATACCGGTAGTGTTTCACGATTTCGAGACCCCGGAAATGCTGAGTAGTCGTTCGTTTCAGGAGCGCCGTCTAATAGGACTCAAACTCTTGGCCACCATGGTCCTTGGTGCTGATGGAACTCCAGAGAGACTGGTAAGGTTTGTCGAGACGAACCTGTGGATTGACCCGCTAGCTACTATAACCCCCGGGACCGGGAGAGCGATGCTAAGCTTGTGTCAAGCCGCAGGGTGGATTGTTCCAGGGAGATTTACCCTGAATCCTGTCAACTCGCCAGCCGTGCTCATCCATTGGAGACCATTGTCATTCCTTATGAGTCGTCTCACAGGACCGGACTCTAGACTAATGTGGGAGCATTTTGGACCGGATGTTAAACCAATTCAAACAACTGCGTCTCAATCTGTTCCTGGGTTCAGCAAGTCCCGAAGGAATCGACCTAATCCCATCAGACGGGCCAAGGCCAAGAATCAGGAAACACATGTCTCTGAAGAGAATCAGGAAACCCCAGCCAAGGAGGAGTCAGTATCCAAGGAGCGAAGCCTAGTGTTGACTTCTACTACAGGAGTACCAGTCTCGTTGACTTCAACCACATGTGGATCACTTCACGGATGTCCCAGTCTGTGTTCGCTTGTGGAACAACAACTGGACTGAAGCTGTCCCTTGTGGAAGAGCCCCTACCAAGGCAGGTACAGGATCTAACTCTTGTATCGGACGTCACCATGAAGGACCTGGAACTGGATTATCAGGATAGTCCAGACAAACCTAATGCTGGATCCATCGAAATTCCATTCCAGAGTGAAGAAGAGGCTTTGCTGAGATCCGATCATGGCAGTCTTGATGGGTCACCCACCAAATTAAGGACAGACGTCATTGTGACAGAGCCCAGTCTCGTTGAGTCTCCTTCAGAGCTAACGACAGACGCGAGTGTTGCAAGTGTCGTGTATACCAACCCGAGGACTCTTCCTGCTATTACCGTTTTTGGGTCATGTGTGTCCCCTTCGGGATCCAGGCCCTCCTACGCAGCGCTGGCAAAGAGGTCTCCGGTTGCCCGAATAAGTCCTCGAGCTCGACAAAGTCCCGAGACGAAACCTCCGGAACCCGCTCTCTTGACCAGCAGAAACAACAAGGCCTTTGATAGCCACTTTCATCTCGATCGTCTTTCTAAGACCTTAAACGTATCAATGAAGGACCTAGAGAGAGTGGTTACTCAAAGCACTGAGGTAATATCTCAACACCCAACAACCCTGGTGGGAGGAGTAATGTTTTTTTGTGACCCAATAAATCATGGGAACATACCGTGGGGTTTAGGTAGTCAATGGAACGCTGTGGGCGTTCATCCTAAGAAGATCGAGCAACTTACCCCGGCAAGATTTGATCGTCTGGCCCAAATTCTGATGAAACCAGAAGTGGTAGCTTTAGGGGAAGTAGGTCTAGATTATACCGATCCCTCTACATCATGGGAAAATCAGACCCGAACGTTGGAAAAGGTATTGGGCCTGTGCAATCCAAGGCTGGTGTTAGTCCTACACATAAGAGGCAGTAGAGGAGACCATCTGGCAGAAGTCTCAACTCACTGCCTGGACATAGTAAAGCGTCACTGCCCACCAGAACAAGGAATACATTTACACTGTTTCGGTAGGGACCTGGACCAGCTAAAGGCATGGAGAAGTGCGTTTCCGAATTGCTACTTCGGATTTACTGGGCAAGTTTCTCGGTTTAATAAAACCCAACGAGAAGCACTTAAGGCCGTCCCGTAGGATCGACTCCTCATAGAGACCGATGCACCCTATTTACCCATGCTCATTGGGTTGGTTGTCACAACACCTGCTTACATTGGAGACGTGGCATACCAGGTGGCCCGGGTACGACTAGATCCAGTTTCAGTCGTTATCCAGACTTCCAGGGTGAATGGGGAACAACTCTATGTGGCCTCATCCACGGAGGAATCAACGACGAACATGTAAAAAGACAGTTACAGTCCCCGGACTAGAATTTATTTCAGTCCATTCTGGGTGAGGAAACTAAAAGGAAGCTAGGACTAGAATCTAATTCAGTCCCAGTTTACAAGAATACTTCTCTCAAGCTGAAGACTCACCAAGGACTAGAGCTTGTCCAGGTGAGAAAGACTCAAAGAATTCCACAAAGTTCTACAAAAGAGAACGGGGAGGTGTGTAGCAATTATGCTAGAACCAGTCCAGGCAAATACGTCACTTCCGGTTTGTAGCCTGGAATTCATTACAAATGCAGAGCTCATGCAAAGCAGACGTTGAACCAATACAGTGGAAAACCTCCATCTGACTGTTTCTGACTTCTGATTATGTGAGTTACCATTTGTAATCACTGTGTAATATGTATATCTAGGGCAAGATTGCTTTAGTGACTTGGACACTAGTAAAGAAAGTGAGACCCCAGGTGCCCCTCCGGGCAATTTTCGTGCACGGGCGGGCACCTGGGTAGAACCACCGACGTTCCGCAAGCCAGCTGGATAGCTTCCTCACATAAAGATTCCTAGGCCCCTGAGGGATCGAACCTACAGCGGTGAGGGGCAAGTGATTTCAAGTCAGAGACGTTAACCACTCGGCCACGGACGCCTCCTTGAAGAGGAGAAAGCAGCGTCAAAAATGCTGAAAGAAACCTTGCAGAAGAACAGATATATACATGAAAAGAGAGAGAATGAGCTAGAACAGTACCAAAGACGGAACAACATCCGTGTTTCGGGCTTAGTAGATCAACAAAATGAAAGTGCAGTAGACACAGGACACAAACTGTGTAAATTATTAAACGAGAAAATGAAAGGCTTAAATATGCAGCCAGCAGAAATAGACATAAGACACCGCTTGGGAAATTTTAAAATAGGCAAAAATAGAAATATTATTGTGCGCTTCATTTCCAGGCTGTCCAAACAACTTTTACACCGAAAAGACTTAAAGACACATTTCCCAACGTTACTTGGTCATTGAAAAAGCACGGGAAGCTTGAATATTTACAGCCAGCACGCTTCATGGCTGATCAACTCAGGTATATAAATTGAGGCCCGCTCTTAGTTTTTTATTTGTATAGCATTGCTATATTGAGGGTAAGAATAGCTTAACAACACTTTGTAATTTACTTTAATGAAGAAATATATGTTCATAATTTAGCTTTTGAATATAAAACTTATCTGGTATTTCTTAATAGTTTTTAGACCAAAAATCAGAGCACAACACAATAAATATACAACATTCTTTAATGTGTTATTATGTGTACTGGTCACAAATGCTTTATTGGGTGGGCCTCATAATCTGAAGAGAACTTGAATATCGCACTTTGCTTATGAAACTGTTTGGCTAACAGTGATTTACAGTTACCTATAGAAATTGTCCCCCCCTCCCCCCAAATACAATAGGCTCGAAATGTGTCTTTAAAGGGCTCATCTACATTTATAAATGAAGACCCCCCCCCCCCCCTCCCCCCAAATACAATAGGCTCGAAATGTGTCTTTAAAGGGCTCATCTATATTTATAAATGAAGACCTCACAAGCCTGAACCAGAAGGTGCTAGCTAGTGCTAGGCTTAAACGAAAAGCCGATGTAGAACGAGCGTGGTCGAGTGAGGGAAAAATCCTTGTTAAATGGAAGAATAATGGGAAAATTGCAGCAATCCCGTACGAAGAATACCACAAGTGGCTAGATTTAAGTTGGCCGACAAAATAGTAAAATAACGTTTCGAGCATTAGACCTTACTTTTTTTGAACAGTGTAATCTTTAGGTCTTATGTACGCCAGGGCAATTAGTTGTCAACGCACGCAAACAACATGCGAACGTTTTATTTTAAGTCTGACATTCATACAAAAAACGTGACAGCAAAGACATTGTATTTGCACCAAACCTCTACAGTATACACACAAAGACAAGCAGTAAACAAATGATTATTTTATGCTGCTGTCGAAGACATATAGATAATTAAAACAAAATCAACATTATATTTAGATTTGTCTATTCACTAAGTATTTTTCATGTACAATACAGGTTTTTATTGGTACCATTGCAGTATGTTACACATGATTCTGTGGTACATTATGATGTTAGTAGCATAAATTATGATGTTAGTAGCATAAGGCGGTTTGGAAGAAAATAGTTTATATGGTAAATTCAACATCTAAATATGAGCATGTGCGTGGGCAAACATTTTAATAGTCCGATTATAACGGATTTATATTTGATCATGACTGGATCATTCAGATTTTAGCTATATTGTGTTCAAAATATTAAATAGTTCATGACAGATTTATTTACAGTAATAGGTTTGATAAACTAATATAAATAGGTTCAAGTGATTTAAACACATTATATATTATCTAATAAAAGGTATAGATGAGCAAACAATGAATTACAATAATGATTATTTGATTAAGTGTTTAATAAGCGTTTTGTGAAAACATTGTAGCAAGATACCGGGTGAAGAGGGTGGTTTATGTCTTATATTGAAGGTACATTGTTATACACAGAAGCTAAATACACGTGACTATGATACAGAGTATTGATGAAGTACAATGGAATAGTAGTAGAAAGTGTGACTGACGAGTGTACATATGTTGATGGACGTATTTGACAATATTTTTTGTTTTTGTTGATGATTTTTTGTGTTGCTTACAGGCCACCGATTGTGAACTTTATTAAAGGTCCATATACAATATTAGTAATGATGAACAAATATAGGACACATCGAATAGTATACATTTTATAACGGGTTGTCTTTGCTCTACAAGTATTAAGATGCATATCGACACATCTGCATCATGTGTCTCAATTATAAACTTATATTGCTTCTATTGTCTCCACGTTACATGCAAGTATGTACATAGGATACTTATAATAAAAGGCTATACTATACACGCCTATGAATTTATGAATTGAGTATGTTACTTTCTCTCAGTTTTATTAAAAACATGTGAACCAAGTAGAGGCTATGCGAATTAAGATGTATGTATGAATGTGTATTTGTTGTATTTTCGGCAATGCTGATGTTTATGAAAGAATGTTTTTTTCTATATGACAAAATGTTGGTCTTTCGAAAATAACCTATATGTGTGTGCAAATATTGGTTAACTAGCTTGTTACATAAAAATATTATGTTGATCATTTCTGAACTGCTGTGTACGTTTTTCAGTGTCTTTTTCTAAATTAAATCAGTTATAACACATTGTTGATGGATAAGAATGTACGCCTGAAAATCTGATGTTTTGCTGAATATATATAGTAGCGGTGTCAAGGCAACGAGAGAAGTTTCTTTAATATATGTCGCTGATGTAGACAATGGTTTATTATTTAGTGTCAACTTAAAAATGTATCTGCTTGTTAAATTAAAAAAGTATATCTTGGTAAATATAATTATACTTGGAATACAGCTCATGAGGAACGTTTAAGTTAATGTGGGTTCTTTCTAATTTATTTAGCAATGTGTTATATGACCATGTATCAATAATTAATATGTCCGGCTGTTGTCAACTTTGGAACTGCTGTTTATAAATAATAGTGAAGAGTTATCTAAAAATATGTTACTCTTCTAGGTAGCATACGTATATTATTTATGATTTAAATTACCCCGGTGGTAATCCGTAAAGTTGGATAGGACGACTGTTTTTTTTAGAATATTTTGGCAGGTGCCGCTTTATGTTTATATATATATATATTCAATTATCATCCTTTGTAAAAAAAAAAAAAAAGACAAAAATTCCGATTACACCAACCATGCTTCTTCTAAATACTACTATATTATCCTCTTTCTTTTTATATTTCCTTGAGTTTGGTAGGGAGGGTCTTGTACAAACCATGGTATCATCCAATAATGACATTTAAAATAATATCATATAATGTTAAGGGCATAGGCAACAAGAAAAAACGTAACGAAATTTTCCAGTGGATTAAGGATAGCAGAGCCGATATTTGTTTTTTACAAGAAACACATTTTAAAGAAAATTTGAAAGAATTATGGGAAAATGAATGGGACAGTAAAACGTATTTTAGCGGCCAAAGCACAAATATCGAGGGAATAGGTATACTATTCGATAAAACTTAGACGTTAATATCTTAAATTCAACGGAAATAGTTATAGGTAGGCTGTTTGCAATAGATATAAACATAAACGGAAAAGACATAACTTTAATAAATGTTTATGGATTGAATAACGATGACCCAGTTATATTTAATGAAATAGAAACACACCTTCAACATAATGAGGATAAAAAATTTATTATAGGAGGCGATTTTAATTTAGTCTTAGACCCAACTATGGATAAAAAGGGGGGAAATATTGATACGCATAAAAAATGTCGCGCAAAACTATTACATATGATTGACTCGTATGAACTGAATGATGTATGGACAAATGTTAACCCTACATAACAAACAGATACTTGGCATTCAAATACACGACCGACAGTTTTCTGCCGACTAGATTATTTTTTAATCTCAAGCAATCTTATGAACTGCATTACTCGAGCAGACATTCGAAGTAGCTATAAATCTGATCACTCAATAGCTAGCATTAATATACAACTGCAAGATACACCAAGGGGTCCTGGATACTTTAAACTGAACTCAAGTTTGTTACTCGATAATGAATATCAAACAAAATTAAAACGTGGAATAAATGAAACTTTAGAATTTAATAAAGAGTCAAACCCAAACAGTATATGGGAACTGGTTAAAGGTACTATCAGAAATAACACTATTCAATATCCAACAAAAAAAAGAAATTGGAGGATGAAAGCTGTAAACAAATTCAAAGTGAAATTGAAGAGTTAGAACACAAATATTCAGAACTCAACGAAACCCAAATTTTAGAACAAATAAATACAAAACGAGAGGAATTAAATATGAAAAGAAGACAAATGGAATAAAAACTAGAATAAAGGCACAGTATTTAGAAAGTGGAGAAAAAAATGTTAAACTACTTATGAGTCTTGAAAAACACAGAGCAGAAAGAAAAGTAATGAACAAATTAAACATAGATGGACAAGTACTTACTGGTCAAAAAGATATATTAAATGCAGAACGTCAATATTTTGAAAACTTTTATCAAAAAAGGGAGCAAGTAAAACCGAATTTCAATTTTATTCAAAATAATGTTTGTAAATTATCAAATGAAGACAAAGCTTACTGTGAAGGCATTATAACGGAAGAAGAATGTAAAACCGCAATAAAAGATATGAAAAATGGGAAAAGTCCGGGTTCAGATGGGATTTGTGTTGAGTTCTATACATTATTTTGGTCTGAAATAGCATACAGTCTTATAAATACATTAAACTATTCGTTTGAAAACGGAAATTTAACGGAACTTCAGAAACAAGGTTTAATAAGCTTAATACCTAAAGGAAATAAAGACTTAACTAGCATCTCGAACTGGAGACCAATAACATTATTAAACGTTGACTATAAAATAGCGACAAAGGTTATTGCAAATAGATTAAAAAAAGTTCTATTTAAGATAATTCATAATAGCCAGACTGGTTTTATTAAAGGACGCTACATAGGAGAAAATATAAGATTATTGTTCGATATTATTGAATATTTGGAAGAAAGTGAGCTTCCTGGCCTACTGTTTTTTGCTGACTTCGAAAAAGCTTTTGACAGTGTTGGACGTGATTATATATACTCAGTTTTAGAATTTTTTAACTTTGGTCCTATGTTTATACAATGGATCAAGTTTTTTTACAGTAATGCAAAAAGTGCTATTATAAACAATGGCTACATGTCAGAATTCTTTAATGTGAGAAGAAGTGTGCGACAAGGCTGCCCACTTTCTCCTTATATATTTATTTTAGCAATTGACATACTTTCAATATCCATACGTAACGATACAGATATTGCAGGTATAAAAGTAAATGATCAAGAGATAAAACACACAAGGTTTGCTGATGACGCGACCATTTTACTAAACGGGTCTGAAAAAGGTTACAACGCTATGCTAAACGTTTTTGAAGAGTTTGAACATATATCCGGCCTAAAATTAATTCGCAACAAATGTGTAACATTAAGAGCAGGAACACTTAGAACGCAACATGACTTAATTTATAGTAGAAAAATGTGTATAAAATGGACATCTGAATTGGCAAAGGCACTTGGCATAACTTTTCATGCAAAAACAGCGAACATGTTTGAAATTAACTATACAGATAGATTAAAACAATTTTACAATAGTATGGATCAATGGAAAAGGCGAAAACTATCAACAATAGGAAACATCACTGTTTTAAAAACTATTATTATACCAAAATTAACGTACCTTTTTTCAACAATTCCAAATCCACCAGAGTACATACTAAAAGAACTTAATCAAAAAAAAATTCAATTCATTAGGAATTCAAAAAGAGATAAAGTCAAAAGGAGAGAAATGATAAAACAATATGAAGATGGTGGTTTGAAAATGATAGATATACGAATATACTTAACCTCAATTAAAGCATCATGGGTAAAAAGGAATAATAGACCCAAATAATAACGGAGCGTGGAAAATATTCTACATGAAAGAACTCGAGTGCTATGGTGGGAATTTAATTTTCAACTGTAATATAAATGTAACAGATATTATGAGCTTTAAATTTAAAACACATTTTTAAATGACATATTGAAGGCGTGGTGTACTGCTAATTTTACAAAAAGCCCAAAATATATAAATGAACAAATTTTGTGGAACAATAGCAATATAAAACACAATGGTAGACCCTCAATATATCTTTATTGGATACAGAAACAGATTGTATGCATCCATGATATATATAATACAACTGATAGAAAACTAAAAACATTTAATTCAATCCAAAATGATTTTGACATACCTGCAACAGAATTCTTAAAATACCACCAACTTATATCTTCAATACCAAAGCAATGGTTGCATGAACTCAACGTAGAAAATGTCAACATACTAAAACAAAAAACGTTATGCGAATGCGTTATGGGAAAGCCTTCAAACTCAGTCAATAGATATCTCATAAAAGTTCAAATAGATAATTTAAAAGATGACACAAAATCGAAATCCCAAATTAAGTGGGAAAATATATTTTCACATACTGCTATGAATTGGAGGTACATTTATAGAAACATATTCAGATGTAGTAAAGATAATAATGTACAAATGTTTCAGTACAATTTTATATATAGGAATATTGCCACAAATAATTTTTTATATAAATGCCAACTTGCCGTTTCAAGCATTTGCACATTCTGTAATATGGAAATCGAGACTTTAGACCATCTATTCTGGGAATGTATGTGGACGCAACATTTCTGGAATGAATGCCGTTTATGGAGGGAGAGAACAGACATGATTACCGAATTAAATAAATATAATATTTACTTTGATGAAAGAAATAAAATATTCACTTACATAACCATGTTGGGTAAACAATTCATATATCAATGTAAATATAAAGATGAGATACCGAAATCTGAAGCGTTCTTAAAAAATTTAACAATAGGATTAACATAGAAATGTACACTGCCCTTACAAATGATACTCTTAATAAATTTGAAGAAACTTGGAGACAACTATTAACAACACGTGGGCTGGCCAACGATCCTCTCTAGCAAACTCATTATCTATTATCTTACACTATTCCCTTCTAATACTACCTTTTTTTCCTTTCCTTCCTATTACAACTCTTAAAATATAGTCATACAATATATTTATTATGATTTAAACAGTGTTATGCAATTTCACTGTTATGTGCTGTTTAAATTTGTGTAGTAATTGTTTTTTAATGTAATGTTGTATGCAAAAAATAATAATAAAAAAATAAAAAAAAGTTTGGAGAGTGTCCCCTGGTAAAGGATGTTTATAAAACAACGTATGCGTCTTCATTGAAAAAACCACTTTGCTCAGCCTTTGAAAAAGTCCGGGGCAATCTGGGAACAGCACAGAAGAGACAGAAGGATTATTATGATAAACGGGTTTCGGGGAGTGAAATAATCATAGGTGAAAAAGTGATGTTGCACAAGCCAGTCGTCAAACCGGGGAAATCTAGAAAACTGTACTGCCCATGGGAAAAAGACCCCTATACAGTATTAGAGAAAATCTCTGATGTAGATTACAAAATAAAGAAACACACTGGGAAAACAAAAATAGTGCATTTCAATAGACTGAAAATGTACCCATCAGTCTCGGAAAAGAAGGATGACCAAGGAACAGATAGGTCTACCCTGGAGCAGCATATGGCAGCTCCTGGCAGACGTTCCACACCCAAAGGGGTAGCACAGAAGAAAAAGGAAGTCCACCCTGGAGCAGCAGATAGCAGCTCCTGTGGACGACCTTCATCAACAGGTGATAGAGATGCAGAGAGCTTTACCCAATCGAATCAACGGGAGCAGCTGATGGCAGCTCCTGAAGAGGAAGTTGGGTATAGCGGTGATGATAGTTGATCAGACGGATGGCCTTAACGGGACAGTGAGGATGATGATGACCCAAATGAAGAAAAGATGAAGTAGAAACGGTCGTAGATGTAATAGAACGACCGAGACGAGTAACACGAACACCTAGATACTTAGAGGACTTTGTGTCTTGAAAACAGTTCTTAACTAGTCATACTGACGACCTTGTCAGACATTTTCTTACATGTTAGTCACACTGAAGTAAAATGACATGTTATGTGGAGTTATATAGGGAGACTCTTGCAAGGGGAATGAGTGTATGAGTTTTACTTTCTGGTTAAAGCATAAGTATGATCATGTATATAACATCCTAGTCACAACAGGTTATGTGGTGTTAAATGGGGAGAGGATCGTGCGAGGGGTAAAGTGCGAACGTATGGATTTTGTTTTGGGTTAATGTATTATTATTAAGGTTCATGTAGTTGTGTTAGGTGTTATGAGACACGGGGACGTGTCTTCACATAAGTGGGGATGACGTAATGCCGGTAGATATAATGATTGTGTTCGATCGATACCTTTTGGGTAATTAGAAGAGCAGGCAAGGAGGTAGCTTTGTACGATAAGCGGGAGCGGGAAGGAGGGGCGCGGCAGTGAATGGAAGCGATCGTTGCGTGACTGTTTATAAGTTGTGATTAATAAATAATTACATGTTTACTGGTGTTACATACGCCGTACAACATGGGGAAGAAATATACTCCATGTCCACCGCCATATGCATGCCATCTTCGGGATGGTTAAAATGTTGTACTATTGATTTTATTAATATTGAGTTCTGCTCAACCCGGGGCTAGAGGGCGTGAGCGGTAGCTAGCATATTTCACTACCGCTCATGAACAGTCTCAATCAAACCGAGACTGCAATATTTCGTATGTGTCGTTTTCGGCCGATTCCAAAGGTCCATTATCATACTCTTTTTTACACTAGGTATAGTTTGTCAATGCCAGTACTTGCCAGACCGCCAAGTGCTCCTGATGCTAGTGGTGCTAATACCTTTGGAGCAAATTCAGCAACTGTTGGTAATATTGTTTTAGTCAACAAGCCATCTACTTAAATGCTCCCAAAAAGCCTCCATTTTTAGACAGAGACGTCGTTTGCGATTTTGATATATTTATGTCTAAGCCATGTCCGTTGTTTTCAGCTTTATTAATATTCTTAATCTGAGAAGCTGTCAGCAGCAAAGGAAAATTCCCAGTTAGTTGGTTATTCTTTAATCTGAGCGTTAATTCACTTTTCGCTAAACTTCTCTTTTGTCCTTCTGTTAAATTTACTGAATAAGTTGTGTAATTCATATATATTATAATATATATTATAAGTTAGATTAATCTATAAATAATGCATTTCCAATAGTATCAATAACGACATTTTCTTCATATAGAACCTGTCGCAAGATGACCCTAGTGGTTGGGACTAACTCAGGAAAGAATCAATGTCGGTGACTGCATTTACATAAGTTTAATGCAACTTTTAAAATATGTTAAATATATATACAATTATCAAAGAAAAACAAGCGAATACACAAATAAAAAAAGAAGAAGACTGTTCTCATGAACGTATAAGACGTTCGTAGTATTATCACGAATACTGAATTTGTCGACTGGCTATAGAGGACACGAAAGTGTTGCTGAAGTTACAACACTGTTTATGATCAGTAACGTTACAATGAAGTATGATCTAACGCGATGTATATGATGCGCGTGATTTGATGAACATGATGCGCGACTCCTGTGAACGTTGATTGTCATCAAAAGCCTTCTATAAGGGTTGATGACGCGATGAATAGCCTCCAACGAGGTTGTGTGGTGAAGTTCCTCCACTGAGGTCTGATGACGGGCTAACCACGTGTCCCAGGGGTTGTTGCTTCTATGACCACCTGACCATGTTGTCCAGGTACGGGGACCGTCTCCACCCGCTCATTACGTTGTGCGCTGAATCACCCAGAGGGCCTACACACCCAAAAGGCTTAGCTCTACTCCGGGAGGCTTAGGCACTTATTGTTTGTGAGTATCACCATTTCCAAACGACTGCTCCAAGCATAGCAACTTTCAATTTCCCCGGCCACTACTGGAAAACAATGCACTTTATAACCCAACGTTCCGCCCAAACAATCATTTCCCACGTTTAGTCCGTGACACACGTGGCAACAGACGCAATTTTCACATCTACTCAAAAGGACCCTTAAACAAATGTGCCCTTTAGAGAGATAGATTGTAACGTACCTATAATTTTACATGCATTACCGCACATATAAACTTATTAAACGGCTCTGCGTAAACTCCGCCTAACAACGGTATAAAAATGCAATGCTCGCTTTCCCGTGGTACATGTACATGAATCTATCATGCAAATGGTGAATATGTTTCAACAATGGATCAGCATGTGACTGACAGATGTCGTCAAGTGCTTACAAAATCTACAATACACTGCCATACACTAGTATACTACTGTACCCTGTCATTTATGTGCGGCGACTTAAATAGTCTGCTCCAATATTGTCCTTTCTTCGGATCACTTTAATTATCACCCGATAAGGCAGAAGAGTCAGTGCCCACCTCATTGTTAGCTACATTTGCCCTGGTTCATATAGGCTAACGGTTGGTGGTGTCTCCAATACAAAGTCCTTACCAAATACATATCGGTGGAATTAACTGACCCCACACACTAATGCAAGAGTTCAGGTAATTTTAGTATTGGGGTGTTGACCAGATTTCCCTTTAAACAGACAAAAGCTCGCTCCTTGCTCCCCCACCCCACCCCCTCCCTCCAAGTTATACTGTTGGGTTGACCTTTCTTTGGCAAGTCTACATCGGCTGCTGTCTGTTTACCCACACTAGTGGGGACAATTACATATCACTAGTGTCCTCACTACTGCCTTCCTCACTATCCTCAATAACTGCAACATTAACTACAGTTTACACACCTTGTTGCACATTATCGGTTCTACTAATATACTCTTTCGCATGAAAAGTCTTCAACTATCCATTTATCTCCATTCGATAATCCATAGTGTTCACTATCCCTCTAACGTAAAATGGCCCTTTCCATTGTAATAACAGCTTGTTATTGTTGGTCGGGTGTAACACTAACACCTGGTCATCTATCTTAATTCTCCTAGCTTTAGCTTTCTGTCTATAATACCGTTTGTACTTAGTACTTGCCTTAACTGACTGTGAGCTATCTATGATCTATCGTACAATAATTCAAACGGAGAAAATCCTAAACTCTCTTGTGGAACCTCTCTAAATGCAAAGAGCATAGCATTGAGATACTTGTCCCAATCGTTGGGTCTCTCTGTACACATATGCCGTAACATTTGCTTTAAGGGGCCGTTAAATTGCTCAACTAACCCGTTACACATAGGATTTTACGGTGTTGTCGTGGTTTGACGCAAAGACAATAACCTGCTAACTTCAGTCATAAGTTCTGACGTAAACGGCAACGACCCACAATCAGTCAGCATTTCCTCTGGTACACCTAGCCTACTGAACATATCGACTAATGCCTCCGCTACTGTCTCAGTTTCAATTGAGGGCAATACTACTGCCTCCGGATACCTAGTTGCATAGTTAACCATGGTTAGAATATACCTATTTTTCGCGCACAATATGACCTATTTATGTGTCGACGTGCCGTAAAACACCATTCATTCATTCATTTATTCTATCTGACACTGGAAATATTGGTCCGACTATGTCTACGGCTACCGGTTTAAATGGTGTATCTATCATCGGCATCTGACCGAAATGTACTTTGGTCACTCGACCTTTTGGTACTGTTCTTTGGCATACATCGCAGGACCTACAATACCTAGTTTTCCACTAACGCCTGACAATAAATCTCTGCCAATACGCTGTCTGACGTTTTCTTTACGCCTAAATGACCTCCCATAATCGACTCATGCGCTACTTCAAGCACCGTTGTTCTATACTGGGTAGGTACCACTAATTGGTGAAACTGTCTACCACCACTATCTTCAAATTCTCGGTACAATAAACTCTTCCTATGTACAAACTTATAACTACCGGACCCTTTACACTTCGTAACTAAACCCTCCTTAGCCTTCACTCTACAAGGATCTAATGACTCGTCTTGAGTTTGCGCTTCTATAAACTCCGCTCTAGAAATACCACCTACGGCTGCAGGAACTTTTAATTTTCTATAAGCCTGAGCTTGCTTCTGAACCTGCGCTCTAGTCTCCACAGCATTTCTTATGCTACTTCTAAAATCGGACACTACCGGAAGTACTGAACCCCCTATGTTCCCTATCGTTAAATCGTACATCGGGTCGTCCATACATAGTGCCTCAGTAGTCCCTTTAAAGAAAGGTGTAACTACATCTGTCGCAGGATGACCCTAGTGGTTGGGGCTAACTCGGGAAAGAATCAATGACGGTGAATGCATTTACATAAGTTTAATGCAACTTTTAAAATATGTTAAATATATATACAATTATCAAAAAAAACAAGCGAATACACAGATGAAATATGAAAAGAATGTTCTCATGAACGATTAAGACGTTCTTAGTATTATTACAAATACTGAATGTGTCGACTGATTATATAAGACACTAAAGTGTTGTTAAAGTTATAACAACGTTTGATCTATGATCTAGCGCGATAACTGTGATGCGCGAGAGGTCATGAAGATGATGATGCGCGAATCCAATGGGTGATTGTCATCAAATGCCTTCTATAAGGGTTGATGACGAGATATGTATGTTGGTTAACCTCCACTGAGGTTGTGGATGATGTTCCTCCAGTGAGGACTGATAACGGGCCCACCTAGTGTCCTGGGGGTTGTCGCTACTAGAACCTGGCTGCGCAGGTACGGGGACCGTCTCCACCGCTCTTAACGTTATGCGTGGAAGCTTAGCTCCACTCCGGAAGGCTTATATCCAAACCTGGATGGCTTATATCCAACCCTGGATGGCTTAGGCTGTAATCATACATACGTTTTAGATGTCGGTTGATAAACATAACAATCTTGCATAATTATCATTACCCAAACAAATCATTATTTAATAAATATATGTAAGCTGTACTAATGATGAGTAGCAATGTATACATATTCTACAACGCCATGTATACGACATGTACGTCGCTGTTAACCAATGCCCCTAATACATGTAATATACAACGTTATCAAATCACTCGTATATTACACTCACTGAGTTATGCATGCACACATGTAGCTGTACGACTGGTATAGAATGACAAATATTCTTTAAAATTCTGTTACCAGTATTCAAATTTACTCCAGAATAATACTACAAAAAAAAGCGAACCAAGTTGCAAATTGTGTGAACATTTTGATTTTAACTGTACGAGTATGATTTGACTATGGGTACGACCTAACTATGGGTACGTTTTAACCAGATGTTGGAACGTTTTGGACCGAGTACTTTACAGGTATATATACTTTAAGCCAATGAAATCCATTCATAAGACAGTGAAATCCCTCCATTAAATTCAAAAACAGAAGAAAAAATAAGTCGCTTAAAATATCTGCCCAGCTACATTAACACAAAAACAACCTCGCGCACAACCTACACCCTATAGTGTAAATTCATGTGAAAATGTTTTTCTTTGAGTTTCAACTATAGTTGGCTCCCTCTAAAATATAAGCATTTAAAGGAAATGTAGCGACACAGCCAAACAAGCTCTGTTATTGGGGGTTCTGAAAATCTTGGAAAAAGGTGAAAGAATTATCAAAATCGGATGATAAACAAAAAAGATATGACCATTTAAAGGTTGTTCTAAAACGAATATGGGAGCCGCCATTTTTAGAACTATGACATCATAGTTCCATATTACCATATATGGAACATTGATAAATATCATTTAAAACGAAGAAAATCACTGCAAATGAATGAAAATTTTTACTGGTCATATAAAGCATTATTGCCATTAAGTATTACATATTTTTCATACAGTTGCTGTCATTTTTCCCTATATATCAATAAATGTTCATATTCATAAATATTCCATATATGGTCATTTAGAACCGTGATGTCATAGCTCTCAAAATGGCCGCTTCCATATCCGTTTCAACAGAAACTTCAAATGATCATATCTTTTTTGTTTATCATCCGATTTTGATAATTCTTTCACCCTTATTCAAGTATTTCAGAACTCTTAGTAATAAAGATGGTTTGGCTGTGTCGCTACATTCCCTTTAAGATATTTGTTTAATGTGAAAAAGCTTGATTTTTTTGGTTGTCAAGTATAAACCCTCCCCGCCTACCTCCCGCCAACTCAAATTCTATATATCCTGAGGCTGGGTAAGCGTAATTTCCCTGAATCTGATGGCTTTCTTATTGTTACATCAGACAAAAACATACAAGGACTGTACACAAAAGATACGGGACCCGTAATGCGGTTATTGTTTATATTTTGAATTTCACGGAACTTAATGATGCGCTGCGCTTCGCGTCGATTGCAAATAGTTCCATAACATTCAAAATATACTCACCAAAAAAAGTGCCCCCTTTTTTTGCTGGGTATTCCCATAGGCCAGTTTTTTAATGCGTAGGACAGCTTGAACAGCGCTTTAATTAAACAATGTTTGATGTTTTTAAGTACACTTCACTGAGTTATAAATAAACCTTTAAACAGTTTCAAATTCAAGCAATACTCTTTTATGGATGCTATTGAAACCTTAAAGGGAGGTAATTTGATATTTTTTTAATAATCAACAGCTGCTACCTACACAATCGGTGTTGTGTTTTTCTGTGATTTTTTTCGAAAGCAACGTATAGAGAATATTATTGTCTTGGACAAATTGAGGTAATGTTTGTAGATATGTGTTTTTACCAAAAATGCATGGTTTAAGAAAAATGGTATACTGTCCCTTGTGTACTGAACTTTACAAAAAAATCTTTCGTTTGGATTATTGGTGGTGGTCGATCTAATTCGCTGCCGCAACGGCAGCGACTCTTATATTGCTTTAGTAATTGCGCATGGTAAGGTAGTAATGAATAGTTTCTTCAGCTGAGTTTTTCAGCTATAAACATGCTTTACAACTTGAATTCCTAGAGAACTCGTCTGAAAAAATGGTATAAACACATATTTTGTAATGTTGAAAGGTTACCATTTCACTTGCTGAAATGACGTTTTCGTAAACCAGTCTACGAAAATCATTACTATTATATGTATATTAGCGACGAAACATTCAGAAGTCTCAGGAAGGTAGGGTTCAAGCCTGCTGATTTCCCTTTTTTTTTTTTTTTTTTAATTTTCATTGGTTTTTATTATTAAATCAAATTATTCAATGAATACAATTGGTTAAAAGTTGATCACATGATTAAAAAAAAAAGGTATATTGACCTGAAAAACGTATGTGAAAAATAAGTATGGAAAATTCAATTTCCATGAATATTCAAAATTCAAAATTCAAAATTTCAAAATTCAAAATTTCAAATTTCAAAATTTCAAATTTCAAAATTCAGAATTTCAAAATTCAAAATTCAAAATTTCAAAATTCAAAAATTTCAAAATTCATAATTTCAAAATTTCAAAATTCTAAATTCAAAATTCAAAATTTCAAAATTCAATATTTCAGAATTCAAAAATTTCAAAATTTCAAAATTTCAAAATTCCATGAATAATTTGATTTAATTATAACATAATTGTTGCCTTTCAGTGGGAACGCCAGGAACTAATTATTCAGCTTTTTTGATCATTTTGATACTCCGCGACAGGGATTATTTTTTTAGTGTTTGCCGGACTATTTCATTAAAAAAAACACAATACGCCGCCATTTTCTTTTTGTAAAAACGTCGATTCAGACCGCAGTTATCAATTTTACGCGTACCTAGGTTACAGGAGTGAACACTTTTTGTAAAATGTCAGTTTTGGATTACGTCATCAATACGTAGAATGTGTTTACACGTTGGTAAACGTTGAATCCACTGAGTTTTGATAGCGATATCTGATGCAGGGTGTTCACACTGGGATAAACAATTGGAAATATACACAGCCTGGTTAACGTAATGAAGGAAACAGTTGACCGTCTTAGAACTCTGCAGGCAAATAACACGTGAGTTCAAATGTGTACATGTACAACTCTTTTTTTGGTTTGTTTATGCAGTGTTTTCTTGAAATTTGCCAAGCACATCGATGGTGTTAATGTTGACAAACTGTGTAAATAGTAAACATAACTGGATCAGCCGTGACAGTTGTTAATTTCATTGAATTATTCATATGATTCCTCTCTCAGAATCATTCTTGTTTGTATAACAAGACCTGTAGCCATAGACATGAGGCCCTTCCAGGGGTGGTCCATGTTCCCTGACAATATGACCCGGTGATCCCCAAAACGTTTTGCTTTGTTCCCCAAAAATATGTTCCCTTGTTCCCCAAAACCGCTGGAGACCCTCCTCCCTGAACCCTGTGAAGGGGTACACCTTATGGTATGCCTGTAATGGCCAGTGTCAAACCCCACATATGCTGCATGGCCATGGGACACAGCAATTCCTAAACCACATCCCTGCCACCCCCTTCTCTACATTTACCCCCATGCAGCTGACGCATATCCTCCCCATGGACTTTTTACCATTCTTTAGCCCATTCCCCACTCTCATTTCTTTTAAAAGCATGCAGACTTCCCCACTTTTTAAACTTACCTTGGAAATTTCATTCCCCATTTATGTATTCCACCCCCAATTAAGAGCAAAAGGCCCCTTCCCCAAAACTGATAAAAAGGCCCTGCTGCCCCCACCACTATCCCCAACCCCCTTCCCCTCTCTTCTACGTCCCTCCCGCATATTTTCTCTACAAAGCCTACTTAAAATGTGTTCAATGAAATGCTAAATACTGCAACACTTGGTTTTCAAATAAAAACAAAATATACACTACATCCCAGTTCTATTTTATGTGATTGACTCCGCTAAAGTGATCTGTGTACCATGAACAGGGCTTTTTTACCTTATGTAACAACGACACCTCTAAAAGGCCTCTTTCCCAATTGAGAACTTGACTGTTTTTTCCCCAATTGTGGCAGAAATATTTACCAATCAGAAAGCAGCAGTGTCTCAGAATTTGAGAAAAAGCATTAATTCTGCAATGTGTTTTTGTCTGTGGAGTCAGTTCTGACTGAGAAACAGTAATTATAATAACTGTTGGCTGAAAATATAAATAAAGCATAGTATTGTCAAATTTAATTAATTGGTAAAATCTTATATCTTTCCCAAAATGAGAAATAGGCTCGTCTTTTCCCCCCAAAATGGAAAGGCCTGTCCCTCTTCCCAATTTTGTGGAAAAAAAACCTGATGAACACATTTTCTAAGTAACAGTACATAGAAATAAGAATTGAATACATAGATCTATCTAATTATTATTTAATTTCAGCGAAATGTTCAGATCCAAATGAAATTTGGCAATTGCGTTTATACACTGTGCCATTATTTTTTTCATAGGGAGACATCAGTCTCACAGACTGACATGATGCCTGCATCTTACATATTCTGATCTGAAATGCGACTCTTGGTTGGATGAGGTGAGGTTGGAGGAGCTCACAAAAACAAGATGGATTTCATAGAGGTTTGTAAGCAGAACTTGTTTGTATGGTGGGGAAGCATTTCACATCAGTGCCAAAAAAATAATAAAATAGTATTTAGATAAATCTAGTTAAAACACCTGGAAACCTCACCTTGAAAGGTGGAACTGAGAGACAGTATTAAAGCATGAAAAGGATCTTAAACAATACATACGTTCTCAGTATTAAAAACAACAACATTTGGTAATCTTTTTCAGTAAATTTTATATTGACTTAAAGACCGAATTAAATATACAGGTCTGTGTTTACTGTATTAAACCAGACCAACTCCCTTTATACACTGCTGACTCCTCTTTGTATTGGGAATAAAATAATAATCAGTTATTCTGAGGTAAAACATAATATAATCTGTTTTAATATGTTTAAGCCTGCAGCCAGTCAGATTTTTCTTTATTTAATAAACTTGTGATCTAAATATAATTCATGGAGTAAAAAAATGATAACAAGTAAATATTTGATACCAAATAAATATACTGCCCACTTTTATTGACAATGATATGTAAACACAGGTTTAATTTTTATTTTATTTGGCCTGTATAGGTTCTATATAAAATACATATTTTGTATATTATTAAAAGTGATCAAGTTTTAGTATTTCATGTACAGCAGATATTTAAGTTGTAATACTCAGTGTTTGCATTTTCTTTATTTTTCAGACAAGATGCTGCCATTTTCACAACACAAGGTTACGGTATACAACTGTAATGGATACAAGTATTGAACAATAAATTGAATGGATTATCTTGAACTACGTCTAGAGTTCTTGTTCTCAACACTAATTGACACTCAAGTTTTTCACAAGGATCTGTGCATGCTGGTTTCCTCCCACATGCATTTAGCGCTGTCATCCATGCCAATGAGAGTGATGTGAAAAGTAGGTGAAAAGTAGTTTTGCTTATTTAACAGGGTTTGATATTAACTTTTTTCAGCAAGTAACTTACACAATTTACTTGTCCCCAGTCAAATTTACTTGTCCCCGCACTTCATGTAAAAGTGATACAAAAACAAGATCAATCATGAAAGTGACATTACATTCCCTCAGTATCCAAATTCCACCAATGAAAACAAGATGGTTTTTATTTTTCATTTACAATGTGCTCACCAATGTTTTGACATTTGTTCAAGTATTAAAGATGTAAACTTCATTTCTTGTTATAAAATTTAGTTGTCCATAGGACAAGTCACCTGGGACAATTAACTTGTCCCCAGTAGAATCTACATGGCACAGGACAAGGGGACAACTGTTAATATCAAACCCTGTTTAATACTCAATAAAAAAACACTCATCATTCCATTTGAGACGTTGAAGTACACAGTTTTATTGAACTGACTGTTACGTGTACATATAACGGAGAATACATGTTGATGCTGAACTATGTTCAAAACCTGTGACAAAACTTTAAAAAAAACAGCATAGGGTTGTAACTTGTTTTATTAACATATTAATTGTGGACCTTAAAGGGACACACAGCAATCTTGATTTGTTGAAAAGCTAACAACTCGCAGCGTCCCATTAGTTTTTCTACATAATTCACATTTTTGCAAACATTAATATTAATACTAGAATAGTGCAAAGCTAATAGTTATTATTATATTACAAAACTGTTGATAATATTGCACCAATAATTTATACATTTCACTCACAGCCATTACCAGTATGTATTATATATGTTTGATATGCCTATTAAACAAATGATCACTTTTTCAGTTGAATGACTTATGAATTCATTAAACCTGAGTATATCCAACATTTAAACTACACTTGACCTCCCTATAATATATATATCTGTGCCAGTGGACATGGCAGACGCTTAGGGATCACTTTAAGCTCTGTCAGCTCTCATGTAAGATCCTCTATTACCTAAGTTCATGAAACACACATTTTCGTCTTACTCTATGAAAATATGTATAAAGCAAATAGTCAATGCTATTGACATGTCCAATAACTATGAATTTTATTTTGGCAAAGTTGTGGTTAGAGCATAATATTATGCACATTGAATATGAAAATGAAACGCATTACGTATTTGAATAGACGCCTATAGTCTTCCAGACCGCCTCCAATCCATTTAAAATAAATCAGGAATGATAAATGTCCTTGCTGACAAAAGCACATGACAGACTTGTGTGTTATAATACATGATGCTGTTTTTCATGCTTTTCTCATTTTGGAGACCATCTTAAAATTTTAAGTACGTTAGAAAATTAAAAAATAGAAGAAGCTGCACAGTAGCCGATTTATAAGTTAAATATAGTAAGGCCAAACAAAAAAATAGGAGTGTTTCCTATTGCATGCTCTAAAAAATAGGATCGGTAGGTAGGCATTTTCTTTTTTTTTTTTTCTTTTTTTTATTATTGTGAGATTCTACATGTATTTATATCATAAACCCCATTCAAGTTAATGATACAGCTGAAAGTTTCTCTGTGATGTCAGTTTACCTCGATATATTGTGATAAATCATTGTTCAGAACAAATATTTTTTTATTTTTTTCATAAAAAGTTTTAGGGTCGGCCCCTTAAAAATAGAGTCGGTCGGGCCACCGAAAACACAGGCATTTTTTTTTTGGCCTAATATATATAAGTAAATATATAATGTTAATATCTCTTATTTATCCCATGTTGAGACGACACACAAGCTAGACCACGAGACAATATACGTTTTAATTGAATTTAATGTTGTTTAACAGCTCATCAACACATTATAGGTTATTTAGAGCCGCCCCAGAGAGAGGGGAAGGAAAACATAGATTTCTATGGTTCTTTAACGTGCTCGGAGGACAAACCGATACACGGGACCGCCCGGTTTACGTCCCCATCCGATGGACGAGACTAAGGGAAAGTCTTGGTCATCGCTAACCCGGCCGAATCCGAATTTTATTGAAAAAAGAAATTCTACAAAAGGATACTAAGTTTAGGGTTATTACCCTGGCGAGCCTATCTACCCTATAGACTGCAGGGTTCTGCCCATCCCTTACTGATTGGTACTAATATAGTTTCATAAAAGATGGTAGGTGTCATTGGCGTAGCTCTGCGTAAGCACAGTACGCCCGACCCTACGCCTAACTCGGAAATCGAAAATGTAAAAAGTCCAAAAATGCAATAACAATGGAGGAGGTATTGGCGGGGTGGGGGTGGGGGTGGGGGTGGGGGGTATTTTCAGGTACATGTGTGTATGACCCCGAACCCCACTAGGGTAAGTTAAACGGAGTGAGGGCGGGAGGGACCCCGAACCCAACTAAGATGAGTTAAACTGTGTGTGTGGGGTGGGGGGGGGGGGGGAGGAGTGGGGGGAGCAGCAGGGTACACATACATGTAAGTGGTCGATTGCCAATCATGTGTTCTTGGCATCTCAGATGTAAAGGCGCTGGCACGGTTTAATACACAGATTGTTTCAAAGATGCTATTTCACAGACTTTCAAAAAAGAGGCCTCGGTTACACAGTGGAAAAGGCGTTGAACCTAAGGAGCTGGAGCCCTGGTGATGGCATGTCTAATGGGACTATTCACCCATCTTACTTCCCTCTGCCGTCGCTGTTCAAATCAATAAAGCCCTAGTTCATATTATATTTGCGTCGACAATCCAAATGGCCTTTATAATACATTTAAAATCATAGTTCGCATTCTAGATTAATTCTGTCCATTTAAAAAAAATGTGCCGGGTGGGGCGGGGGAGGATGGGTCGAAAGGATAATAGCCAATGATACTTTTTTTAAAGGGCTCTTCGACCAAAATAAATAAATAAAAACACAATTCCTTTCGAAGATTTAAAAAATTGTCCGCGTACACCTTTTCACCCTGTGATTATACTAGTACAAGCATTGTGACGTCACAATTCTGTGTTGGAATGTGATCTTCGGGGAAACACGGTATTGATTTTTTTGCAATATTTTCAATAACAATCGAATTTAAAATATATCATGTTAGCATAAATATGTTGTCTCTTATCGACTGTCTGTTCACTACAATATATCAGGTAATTTCAGAATTTATCACACACAGAACTGACCTATGTATTGCATGCCGTATTCCATGCCGTGTAACAAAACTACACAAATACAACGTTCGAAACGCTTGCGTAAAACAGTGACCAAACGTTTTTTTGGGTAGAAAAAAGTACTTTTTTCAAATTGGCTTGAAAATTCACATACTGCCAGAGGAAGGATTAAACTCATCGTTCATGTTCTTGTCTTTTTTCTCGCTGTTAAAATCTTCATACAAATCGAGATACAAAATAAAAAAATTGAAGTCGATCGATAAACAGCTGACATTTTGCTCTTTCGCATGTTTGTTGACTGAAATAATTTTCACAATAACACAACATAGACCTAAATTTATTTTTAAAAGTAGGCCATGAAAATTATGGTTATTTTATAAGGAAATGTCTTGTATAAATTATGTTTTAATTGTAGTGATAAACATATGAATCTGAAAGTTTTTTGTATGAAGCACACGGTTGAAGAGAGTCTCACTTTTCTGTGTGTAATTTTATGAACGGTCATGAGATACGGGAAATATCTCCCGAGGTAGAGAAATGACCCCGATATAAGAACGAGTGCAGAGAACGAGTTCTTATATCGGGGCCAATTATCTAGCGAGGGAGATATTTTCAGTATCTCAAAAACACTGGTTATTAAACTATATATTACATAATTTAAAATGATATTTTATTAATATTTCTAATGATTCACGCCTTTTTACACCAGTTTGCACGAGAACGCCAAGACGACGTTACATCATCCAAGACGACGTTACGTCATACAAACAAAACAAGAAGTGGAACCGGAACTCTTCGTTAATTTTCGTAATCGTTATTTCCTAGTGATGGAATCTGACGAAGAAGTCCGTAAAACAATCGGAACGTCATTTGGCATTTCCGCCACTGATGGAAAAGAACGAGCAATGTTCCGTACTTCCCAGTAGAGCAAACGAGTAGATATAGATTTTCTATTCCCAGTATTTCCTATATAAATCAGAGACAATTATGTAATATGTGTATTTATCGACCTGAGAAAAGTGATAGAAAAGTGATATCGATCTCGGCTATCGCCTCGGTCGATATCACTTTTCTCAGGTCGATAAATACACTTGTCATACTGCAAAGAAAATTCTCAGGATTTCATTGGTCAATGCGCCGTACACATGAGCCCATGTCTACGTCTCGAGACGTGAATATAGGACTAATTCCCTGTAGGTACCCCATACCTCCAATACACAAAAACAAAATGGTGACGATAACGTTGCCGATTCGTTTTGGAAACCGCCGATTGTTTCCTTCCTATCGCTTTACTGCGCTTTCCACTGTGTGTAAATGTCTGAAATAATCGTAAGTGTATTTTTTTTGGCAATTTTACAGATAATAAAACATTAACATAGTGATAAAATACGTTTATTTTATTAAAAAATCCGCCAAATTTAACGACGTTAGAGCGATGACGTCACGAAATTAAACAACCTCTAGTTAGAGGTACGTTACGGGGAAATTGGCGCAATTAACATGAAATCGTGTCTTTGGCTGTTTTTTTTCTTAAATAAATGATTACAACTTTGAAGTATGACAAATTCGTTATTAGGATTCTTGACAGGGAACATGGGCTCACATTCCCTGCCTGGAAATATATATTCCCCCTCACCTCACTAAAAGGCAATAATTTTATAATATTATTCCTTTACATTTGTCACTTTGATAACGCAATCTTAATAATTACACATGGTAACAATGTACACTCTAACGCACACGTGAACAATTGTATTCCTGTGGTGATGTGTACTTCTAGCACGTCGTATTACAAGGTAATTTTAATCAATATGTAAGGCATGTCAAGGTTTTTGGACAGAAAGAAGCGAGGTCGCCCACATTGATTTAAAATGCCTGGTAGGAAGAACTGGTGTGCATATTTTTTTAAGCATGTAAATAATATGTGTCTGGATGTATATATATATATATTATATAGCCTTCAAGTGTATGAAAACCATAATACTTGTTTGACAGGTAATTTCTACTTTGAGACGGCCCTTTTCTCTCCGTCAGCCTAAAAGCGTTTTTATCTTTTCTGGTTTTCACATGAACACGTGCAATATATGCAAATTATGACCATGACATATTTATGTAACTTAACAATGTGATAAGCTTTGCAATATATGGGCCAAGTGTTGTGTAAATAATGCGATTTGTGTGTATATTAACTGTAATTGTTCTATTTACGAAAAATAGAGAAAGCATATCTAGTCTTGCTGTAAATTAAAGCGTGGGGTTATGAATAGGGATAATGCGTAGTTTGTAGATTAAAATACAGTTTTGTTCCGTGTTCTGTCAAGGGGTTTGTATAGTTAACACATTTTCTCGAACAATTTTATTTTTTAAATATCGCAATCGACTGTTTGTTGACATCTATCAACTCAATTTGATAATAGTCTTCAAATATGCAAGCTAATTTGCTGTGATAACGTAACACATATTGTAGTCCTATGTCGTAATTAAGTGGTATCGATATAATCGGTTTTCTTGTTTGATAATTTCTTTACAGTGTTTGTAGTAAAGATTTTAAAAGTGTGCTTATTAAAATGATCAAGCATAAATATTTAAGACATTTATTTAGAATGCGTGCTCATGCACTGTATTTACTCTTAGTAGCTTTTGTATCCTAAATATGTATAATGTAACGTTGTGTATTCCACTGAGCAGAAACACACTTATTATAACATTTTGCCTCCATTTGTCTTCTTATTTGAACTTCTTTTAGCGGTTCTTCAGTTCAAATGATCTAACATAAATCGGTAACAAACCTGAAGTGTATTTCTTTTCACACTGACTTATAACACTGACTTATAGCAGAAAACCACCGAGTCGAAACACACTTCTTTGTGTGTTTTTTGCTCTTTTTTCTAGTTGTTCTTTCCATTACTTCTAATGGTTACTAGTGTTTGTAAGGTTCTTTCAATTTTCTTCTTTCTTCGTTCTCTCGCTCTCTATATACTGTCTCCTCTCTCACTCGCCCCAATTCAATATTTCCATCAGAGTATTTTTCACCACCACAGCCCAGTGCGTGTAGCCGTATATTGTGTAACGGTCTTGTACCCTCATAGGTAAATATATAGGTTCTGGGCGTGCACGCATTGAGTTGTTATGCTGCAATATTAGAGGTGCTCTGTTTGATCACTAAATGCACAGGTGTTTGCTTTTCACTTTATCAATATTGATCAAGCGTAAACTATAACACTGTACTGTATATTGTAGTTGTTTAGTGTTAATTATATCGAATTGCGTAGGAGAGCAGACACTGTGTTGTTGTTGTTGTTTTTTTGTGTTGTTTTTGTTTGTTTGCTTTTCGAGTCGCCAGTGGCCATTCACCATATATATTATATTTGTGATTGTAGAACATAATGGGTATTGATGTGAGTTGCTGGAGAATGGCCATAGGCACATTCAATAACAAATTTAATCCGGTCGCAAAGAGAATGTATTTTCTCTGTAAACCATTCAAGTTTTAAGTTGCTTACTTAAAGGTATATTGAATTTGTTTCGATATATAATAGCTATTAGTGCAGGCGTTTCTAAATCGCTCTCAAACCTGGAATTTTCTATTGTTATTTTATTATTAGTTATTATGTCGGGAGACGTTGAAATGAATCCAGGTCCTGATAATGCGATCGAAAAGCATAGCCTTTCTATAGTTCACTTAAATATTCGTAGCATACGTAACAAAATGGAATATATTAAGGACCATTTATTAGATTATGATATCTTGTGCTTTACAGAGACCCACCTATCGGAGAACATTCCCAATGATGACATATACATAGAAGGTTATAACAATATTTTTCGAAAAGATACATCTGCATATTCTAGCGGACTATTAATGTATACTGCGAATAACATTATTTCAAGACGTGTATTAGAACTAGAATGTTTACTACCATGCTCACTCTGGATTGAAATTAAAGATAAAACCGAACATTTTTTAATATGTACAGTTTATCAAAAACCAAATTCCAGTTATATTTTTTGGGATAACTTAAACATAAGCTTAGAAAAGGCATACGAATTATCGAATAACATCATTTTAGTTGATGATATCAACGAGAACCAACTAAACACTGATAACCATTTTCTAAAGGACATGTTGCAGCTTAATAATATGACTAACATTATAACTGAACCAACTCGAGTAACAAATCTTTCTTCTACGTTGATAGACCCCATTGTTATCTCTGATTCTCTTAAACCCTTATCTTAAACCCTTAGATTCCGGAATTTTAAACATACCTGGTGATATAAGCGACCACCGTGGTACATACTTAATGTTTCAGTATAGTTACAATGTTCGACCAACTTATACCCGAAGGGTCTGGAATTATAAGAAAGCCGATTTCATAAAACTCAACGATAAAATTCAACAAAAAGACTGGTCTTTCTTACAAAACGATTCGCTCAGTGTTGCGTGTGAAAATTTTACGAAATCCTTTTTTGAATTGATTAATGTGTGTATTCCATCGAAAAATGTAACAATTCGACCAAATGATAAACCGTGGTATGATTCCGAAATAAGACGTGTTTCAAGACAGCGTGACCGTCATAAAGTTAAAGCAACGCGTACTCAATCACTGGCTGATATAGCTGCATACAAAAGGCTACGAAACAAAGTTAATAATCTAAAAAGCCACGCTAAAGAACGTTTCTTTGATAATATTGAACATATTATTACTGAAACAAATATCAACGACAGACGTCAGTATTGGAAACTTTTAAAATATTTCATCAAGTCAAACAAAAACTCGGAAACTATCCCACCTTTAAAAACAGACTTACCTAATGGCGAAACGTCATACCCAAAACTGATCAAGAAAAAGCGAAATGTTTGAATGATTACTTTGTTTCAATATCATCAGTTGATGATTCTAATGTTGAATTACCTATTTTTCGTTCAAAATCCAATAATAAATTAGAAAATATTTATATAGAAGAATCCGAAATTGTTGACATAATCAAGATTTTAAACATAAATAAAGCATGTGGGGAGGATGAAATAAGCCACAGGATGTTAAAGGAAACTGCAAATACGATTTCAAAACCTCTACATATTCTTTTTAACAGATCATTAAACGAGTGCGTTTTCCCTGATTTATGGAAATGTGCTATGGTCATGGCACTTTTCAAAAAGTCAGACCCAAGTATCCCTGCAAATTATAGACCAATAGCGTTATTAAGTTGTGTTGGTAAAGTAATGGAAAGAATAGTATGTAAACATGTGTATAATTTTCTACTTATGTTTGATCTTATCTTTAGGAATCAATCAGGTTTTCTCCCTGGTCATTCTACTACATATCAACTTATTAACATATACCATCATATATGTCAGGCATTCGATGCTAAACAATTTACATGCATTGTTTTTAATGATATATCTAAAGCGTTTGATCGTGTTTGGCACAAAGGTCTTTTGTTTAAGTTAAAACAATATGGTATTGATGGCAAGCTTTTAGCTTGGATATCTGATTATCTCTCAAATAGATCTCAAAGAGTCTGCGTCGGATCTGCAACCTCCGAATCAAAAACGCTAACTGCTGGAGTTCCTCAAGGCTATGTCTTGGGTCCTCTTTTATTTTTGATATATGTAAATGATATTGCCGAAAATATGCTGAGTATAACTCGTCTGTTTGCTGATGACAGTCCGTTATCAGTCTCAACATGTAGTATAAACGACATGGAAGGAATCCTTAATCATGACCTGCTCATGATTACGGAATGGTCAAAGCAATGGCTTGTGCAATTTAATCCTGCCAAAACAGAAGTAATATTCTTTTCCTTAAGTAATAAGCGTCTTCCAACTTTATATCTAGACAATGTCCTTAGTTGATAATCATAAACATTTAGGACTAACACTGAGTAATAACGGTAAATGGCACGAACACATTAAAAATATTATTGCTTCTGCGTCAAAGGTGCTTGGATTAATGAGAATGCTTAAATACAAAGTAGCTCTTAAAACACTTAATCAGATATACTTGTCTTATATGCGCCCAATATTGGAATATGCATCCATTACATGGGATGGATGTACTTCATTAGAAAAAGATAGCTTGGAAAAGTTACAATACGAGGCAGATCGTATTGTGACGGGTCTAACCCGATCTGTATCCATACATCGCTTAATATCCGAAATAGGATGGGTTTCACTTTCTGATAGAAGGCAAATGCAAAAACTTATTTCAGTTTATAATGTTAAAAATGGAACCGTTCCGAATTACATTTCAAACATTTTCCCACAGCTAGTTGGAGATGCCAGCGCATACAATCTCAGAAATAACGATAACTACGCCACTATTGCTAGGAGAACTGAAATATACAATAAATCGTTTGTTAATTCCTCTCTTAAACTATGGAATGACTTGCCAATAGAAATACGAACCTCTGAAAGTATCGCGATTTTTAAGAGAAGACTATTAACATCTGTATTTTTTAGTACAAAAGTTCCACCATACTACTTATGTGGACAAAGATTATTTGCCGTTTTACATGCCAGAATGAGGAATTATTGTAGCAATCTCAATAATGATTTATACCTTAACCATTTACGTGATTCACCGACATGCGAGTGCGGCTGTGAAGTAGAAGATGCTGAACACTATTTTTTCCATTGTAACAAATTTACAGCATATCGGCTTCATCTTTTTCAGTCTACTCGCCATTTTCACCCGTTAAATGTAAGCACACTCCTTTATGGCCGTGAACAGATAACTGACAGGGAAAATAATTCCCTCTTCGAAGCAGTTCAAACATATATACAAGAAACACATAGGTTTACATAAGTGTCTGATTCTCCGACGCATTTTGACACTCTACACGCATACCATTGCAGTGTTTATTATTGTTGTTGTTATTACATATCTCAAGGTCATACAGTTGATGTAATGTGAAAGCGTTCATGTTTTCGAACTGATTGGAACTAAAAAATTGGGAAACTCTCTCTCTCTCTCTCTCTCTCTCTCTCTCTCTCTCTCTCTTTTATATATGTTGTGTTTTCTATGCATCATTCTCTCTCTCAATGTATTATTTGCCATTGTAATTTATTTCACTCAGCCATACTTATTTGTATTTTCAAGATGTTATCTGGGAAGGGTTTAAACTAATGTTGGTAGAACTTGTTACCCGACCCATTTGTCATTATAATATTTCTATTGTATGTATGTGGATATTATTCTGTCTGTAAAATATTGGCAATAAAATATGTTTAAATCAACTGGTGGTAAAAATCGGAAAGAATGTAAGAAAAAACGGTCGTGGCGTGTTTATGTCTCCGTGACAACATTTTTTTTTTTCAATATTGTTTTAACACCCGTGACGATATATTATTATGTTTACATCTTGTCTCTCGGCAGCTATTTTACGCTTGCGTAAAACCTTGCTTGTTATTCTATATATATCATTTATTGTTTCCTATATCGCTGTCTATATAAACGGGGCACTTTTTATTTTTACGATAAGCTTATTATTAACGATAAGCTATACTTCCTTTGATATGCGTGTTAGTCGTTGCCTTTTATAAACAATTCATGAGTTCCGAGTATCAATGTTCGATGTACTCGTGAAACCTATCATTTCCATAAACTATAGGTAAATTATTGAGAAATTCCACTTTTTCCACATTTAGAAGTAAAATTGCAATGGAAAATTGAACAAATATACGTCGGCAACTTGGTCTACTTGTGTTTTTCTCACGGCATTCGTGATTTATATCAATGAGAGAAAGTAGACGTATGGCTAAATACAGCATTTTAATGCGCATACTATGGTAGTACTCCTAGATTCATACATCAAGAAATAAAAAGGTTCTCCCTATTTTCCGGAATATTTTTATCCGAATTGGCTTCCAATTGCCGTGTAAACTATCATCTGTGCTTACGTCACAATTCTTGTTTCCCGACCGTGATTTTGTTGTATAGAAACAGTATTTCACTCAAAATTGTATCACCTTCTTCACTGGATACACATACACTTAACTGTGTACAATTACTAACTATGCTATGCATTTGTACTGTTTTGTTACAATGTCATGTTTTTTTATGTATATATTTGTACCACACGGGCCTTAGTGCCTATTGAATTTTGAAATAAACTATCTATCTATCACCTAACTAGCTATATTATATTTTGGGTTCTAAATATAAAGATTCGTAATGAGACATCCATAAACTTTGAAGAAGAATTATACTAGCAATTTTTCTTATTAAAAATATGTTTGTTTCAACACAATAAACGTTTATTTCCATTGTATTGGTTTACAGTTGGCGAATTGTTATGCATCATAGTTGACGTCATTTCAAAGCTCCTGAAAAGTGCCATAGACGTACGTAAGTATGATCAGTTTTGTTGTGTTTAAACGGAAAGTCAGCGGTGTTAGAGGTTATGGATGCCCGAAATTTTATCATTTTGGAAAGTGGAATAGTGAAATTCATTTTGTTTTTTTGTTTTTGTTTTTGTTTTTATGTTCATTTTGTACATTCTTGTATAAATCAAAGGACACTAACTTTTGCGATGTTGCAAGTACGACAGGTATATACACTCAAGATATATGAAAACGCAACACGGGAATTTCCGCTATATATTGTATGTACAATATGCTGCTTTTAATCGAATGGCACATGGCTAAGTAAGACCTTTCCTTTTGAAAAAAATACTAAAACAACAAATAATACAGCAAATAGTATTCCGTCAATGTTTCATTATTGACAGAGTACGCGTTTGGCTCAAGCATGTGAGCAAACTTAGGATGGAAAACGTTGGAAACTATTTACGTTAAATACAATACTGAACTAGCTCGGTTTTTCAAAGAGCAACTACAACATTTATGAAGTTCTTGTTACATGGTGTAGTGTGATTAAAACGTCTACAACATCACACTCGTGTCCTTTCTCTAATTAACTGCAACTTTGTTTTTACAAAACATCTTGGGATTTCTTTGGAATATTATGTGCAATTAAGTGTGCAGTATATACAATATATAGCGGAAATTCCCGTGTTGCGTTTTCATATCTCTTGAGTGTATGAGGAGGTGTTTATCAATAATCGCACAATGAATGTTTGTGTAAAAAAGGGGTATGACTAAACTTTACAAAATAATTCATTCTTCTATGGTGTAATATATTTACTCTATAATGTTGATTAAAGGATAACAATCAACATCATGATGTGAGATATAGCATGTACATTTTTCTTTTATAAGTAAAATAAATACACATTTCATGTCAATATGCAGTGAATCATACACAAACATAGTCAATATACCTAGAAAAAACGTTCTATCTTTTACTTGGTCATGGGTGGAGTACACATTAATAATTTACAGAGCTTTAGATAAGCTGAGTATATGAGGCTAAAAGTTAATAATTTACAGAGTTTTAGATACTAAAGAGGAGATTTCATAGTCTTCCTGGAAACACTCTCAGTTTAAAACTATCATACCACATACAATTCTTAATACTCTTAACGTTTATAAAAAAGCATGAGGCATATAATCACTTGTTGCAGGCTATAACTCTCTCTAACAAAAAAGACAAGATCATACGAGTTATCGCCCTTAAAGAACTCCAAAGACATTGCCAGCTCTGTAAACGATGTTTTTAACATTAATACGCTTACGACGCAGACGCAACCAACTAAAATTATTTTTAAAAAAAATCATGACCTGACGAATTGATAGATTAACAACTATCTTATGTAAATGCAAATTTAACACTTCTGTTACTGTTTTGAATTGTTCATAAATAAATGCATACAATATTGTAAGGTGCATCGGGGGATGGCCCTCCCCGACCCCCATGCACCAAGGACGGGGAGATTAAATGGATCACCAAATTGGTGGTTGAAAATTCAAAAATTAATAATAATAATCGCACAACATGTTGAACAATTCAAATCGTCTTATAACATGCTTTAAAACTACTGTGATTTTCATCAGCACCGAATAATCTGTTTAAGGTTAATATGATAATTTGAAAAGTTCATTGAATCTTTTCAGAACGATGGATACTTTTGTGACGTTTTCTAAACAGAAAGATATTCCAATACATAAAAAGTTATGGCCCTTGTTCCCCTGTTTGAATGAATGAAATCTGCAATATTCTTCATTGTTAACCGGGGGTGGGGGGAGGGGTTGTTAACCGGGGGGTAGGTGGGTGTGTAAACGTGTAGAGGTTTATGGCATTGCTTAGACAGCGTTATTCATTACGTGGTCCCGCCTTAATTACATTAAGCGATGGGAAAGCTTATATTAGCAGGATTTTATAACAGATATTTCAACAATAAAACATGTTTTTACTGAAAAAATGCGATAGCCAGTTTAAAATTTCATATTAAATGTTTAATTTTACGATATGCAATCGTTTTAAGCCGGAATTAAGGTTTTATTACATACCCCAGCCAACCCCGTTTTCGCTTCTTGGAGAAGGTGTTGGTTGCGGTGAAAGTTAATACTCGGACCACGTAATGTGGTTGAATGAGTACAAAATGTTGGGAAAACAAGGCGAAACATCGTCGAGGTGAGTCAATATCATATTTTTTTCCAGTCTCCTGTATAGCATTGCGACTATAAATGTGTGCATCATGTAAAACAAACGTTAATCGGCTGTTTTGATAGCGATATGACCTGCAGTATTAAACAATGTTATCGAGGGTAAACCGCAGTTAAAGATGAATGACCACCCTTTTTGTAGTATTATCAATTAACAAATGTAACTCTTAAACATCATATGAACATTTCTTGATAGTCCCGGAGAGAAACATATATTTAAAACCGCTACTAAGTTGTATGTAAAAATAAGTATTATTTGCATGACGTAGATACTACTTTTACCACTGCGTGACTGCACGGTGAAATGAGGTAAATCTGAATTGAATAGCTGCACAACTATTGCCAGTTAATTGATAAATACATTTACCTGTGGATTAATTTACCTGTTCAAAGTTGTCTACGTCATCAAATAAAATCGTATTCTCGCTTTTCACAGATATTGCAATGTGTGAATAGTAAATATCTATTGTTGTGTATTGATTTTGATTTAAATAAACATAAACATGTTCATGAAACAAAACAAGGCCGGGGAACTTTAACACGTTTTCCAGATCACGCTGACCTCGTCTTGTTGGCCAATTATCAGTAGTTATTCAATAAAACTAAAGATTAAATAATTATATAATATGAATGCTTCAGCGCCAGTTCCTGGCACAGATTTGATTTTGATTGATTTTGCATATATAACTGCCAACATGTATATACGTTCTTGTTTTATTTGTGTAATTATTTTGTAATTGGTTATCTGTCATTGTTGTTTGTTTAATATGAGACTCTCCTGTATGGAGGAAATAAAGAGTATTATTATTATTATTATTACCATGATGAAAATGACAAACATGTGCTATTTGGTATATGGTGTGTGCTGTAAGATTATTGGCGCTAAAATAAACAGAAGGGTAACATCGCTCCCTGTTGTTATAGCCCCTCCTGTCAAAATGGTCCCGACGAAGATCTAGCTGTCAAAAAGGACCATAAATTATATTAGATCGACGCATATTTACGCTCATATTAGTTACGTCCCTTTGCTTGTCTTTTTATAAATTTAAGGGGGTGAACTTTGTTAGTAAACAGCTCAGTACAGTACGGGAGCAGACAAGTCATTTCACGTGCCTGAACCGCATAACTCAAACATAAATAAGTTGGGTTGGAGGCAACGTAGTTCCCATTTTGCGAGCACGTGCAGCTGCGCGGATTTTATAGTACTCTTTTTAAAAACCCTAGTTTAAAGCGTAGACTAGATGACAGAGAAAACAAATCATATCAGAAGTAAATTATTATGTCGAAGATTCACCAAACAATCGTGTTGACATGTTTTATAGAGATATCATAGTCGAATGCGAAGATCGAAAAAAAGTAGTTTTTGTTTTCTTCGAAATTGCCAATGTTTCAAAACGGGTACAAAAATTGCATATTCTTAAATATTGTTGAAATTGCCAGGAGTTGAAGATCATTACCTGATCTACCTTTTTTGAAAATTTCTTATTTTTTCGTGAATATACATTTTGCGTGCCCGTTTTGAAAGTTGGTACCTGCATTTCAGTCTTTCAGAGGCTATTCAAAATGGCGGCGACACAGAAAAACACCCAGTCAAGGGCCAGTCAGTCGCACGCCATAAACCCTCACTTCTCCCTGGACAAATTCGCACTGTCACTAAAACTAAATTATGAATTGAACTGAACTGCTGTATTTTCATTGCCACAGTCCAAACGATGTGCTAAAAATAGCTCTCACACACGGTGTACACGTATTCAAAGGTCAAATTATGCAGATGCATGCATACTGAGTTACACACAGAGACATTTGTACAGGAGTGGAATTAAGTTGTTAGACCTTTATCGAAACAGTGATCGTATATAATTCCAAGTTTTACATGACTGACTTGAGTGAGTGCGTAATTTACAATAGATCTTTCATCTATGTCGGAGAATTAGTGAAACACACCAAGCTGGCAAGCAAATGAAATGGGTCATGGCATGGATTGTCTGATTGTCTGTAGCCTGTGTAGGGATTTGTGTAAGTAAATACACTTTTAATTACTGTACTGTAGTGTAGGACAAGTGTTTAACATCGAAACATATGAAATGGTGGTGGTTCATATATATTAACTTAATTCTGATCATTTTTAGAACACATTAAGTGATGAATGATGGATGAAAATGTAAGCCTTGAAAATACTACTTATTCATGAATGCCAGTCTTACATTTTGGACAGTATCCAGAAAGTCCAGTTGTGTTTTAAGAAAACTATTATGGAAAGCTGGCATTGATAGCATTAAGAAAGTTGAACATAGTTATTAATATTAAAATTAAATGGAACAATATGTTATTTTTCAGGTCTGTTTAAATGAGGCAGTGTCAGAGTGCATTGTGTTACCACAGCCTGTTTTCACAGTCATTTCACAGTCTCACAGTAATCTGTAGAACTACATCAAGAGCCTTGTGTAAGCCAGTGTGTAGGTAAGCACAGTTTCAAAAAATCTATGAATTTATCAATGTATATATGTGGCATTGTGGACCTGCACTTAGTCTCAGACTTCTTATACTAAAAATAAAAAATGAATAAATGGTGTTTTACATATTCATCGACACATAAATAGGTCATATTGTCCATAGTACGGATGTAAAATGAATCGAACGAGATAAAAACATCCTTGTATTACATCTAAAATATTAAACTTAACCAGGACCCTGACTTAACATAATGTGCTGGCATTGACCCAGCGATAGCATGGCGGACGATAACAATCTGGAGCTTTCGGGTTCAAGTCACACATGCACCACTGAGTTTCGTCTGAGTTTTCGGGCAATACACCACCTTCCCTCAGCCTCATTTGTTGTCCAGATTAGGCTTGAAACTGGGGGTTCTCTATCCTTCGAGCACCTTAAAGAACCATAGAAATATATTCGTTAGTAAGAATAAGGCAGGTTCTCAAATTCCTATCATATGTGTCCTCCTTCCCCTCTCTCTGGGGTGGCTCTAAATAAGGTATACCGGTAAAGTGTTGATCAGCCGAAAACAATTATTTTTTTAATTCATCTTACATGTAACATTTTTTTCTAAAATCACTAATGAGAAGTTTTATAGGTTTTTTTCTGGTCATTGTTTCCACCATGTTCTGTTCAATTTATATTCTTATAAAAAAAGTTCTATAGTCACTTTTTATTCATCTATTTCAACTCACCAACTTGTTACCTATAAATTTAAGTTGAAAGAAAAATATGTATGGTTAAACAGAATCTGTATCATTTTTATTTTCAGAGTCCCTGATGTCCTGAGATGCTGGGAAACTGTACTGAAGTCACAAAATATGGGAGGATTTTATTGAAACGAGTGTCTAGTCACATATATATTATTATAAATGTTTACAACATAATCAGCCGAATCAGAAATACTTAAACGAACAAGAATAGAATAATGCGACGGTGTACAATATTATTACTATTTTTTTTGAATCATGAATACCTCATACGGACAGTACTAGCATCAACTTCAAGAAAAATATGTCTAGTAACATTTGTGACTTGAGGAAAGGTTATTTGGACCCACTAATTTCGAAATTCCCAGGATCACCAGTTCAGCAAAATATCATATCAACATACATGTCTGACTGTTGACACAGGTGGATCGATGGCGACTTTAACTGAACAGTTCATTGGAGTGGCTCAAAATAAGGGCTAATACGAAAATATAAATGTGTTTCTGTTAATCAGACCGACCATGCCCAATTTCTTTATTGGATTAAAATGATGTTTTCTGAATTTTAGTGGATTATAAAGTTTGTGGAATAACAGATGGCAGGAGGTGTATATTACTGGTTCTACCCAGAAAAGTGGGTGGTCTGTCTCCGCAAAAAAAACCAACAACAGATACATGTATATATATAACCCCACATATGTTGAAAATGACTTGAGCCATATAAACAATTAAAGGGACATGCAGCATTCTTTTTTTTTTTAAACGCCAAAATGTTATAATTTAAATATATGCAAGCGTGTGTAAAATCAATTCTTGATTAATCAATCGAGGTGCAAATTTTAATGCTTGATAAATACTTGATAAATGCTGTGTGTCCCTTTAATAAATAAAAACAATTATTGTATGATGCAATTTACTTTTTTATGTAATACCCTTTATATTGGGATGTTTTGATATTTGAAATAAAATGTTTTAAATCAAATAAATAATTCATTTTGATATCTGACTTGTTACATATTTTTTACTTAGTCATGAAAGATAATATTTAAGGCCTTAATATGTACCTTAAATGTTTATTGTTTACCATCGAATGGTGAGGCGGCATATGGTGTTAGTTATCTGTACGTCTATATCCTTCCACAGTTTTTAACCAATCTTTTCGAAACTTTACATGATCTTTATCTATAGCATATCGATTTTGCATCAAAATAAAATTTATTTATGAATATATATTCTTGCATTACATACAATTTGCCACGGATTGTTTTCAGTGCGGTCATTCAAGTCCCATGGACATATTGAGTAATGGATATGTTCGGTTGCATTTTTTATATTTGTATACATTCTCATTTTCACCTCTCACCGCTGCGGGTTCAATTCCCACTGGGAGCTCAACTTGTAGGTGAGAAAGTGTCGATTCTTACAGATAGCAGAAAGTACAGTACTGGTTCTACCCAGGAAGTATGGCCTAAAATGTGCTATAATGACATAAAACACAATTCAACTTTAAAAATATAAAGTAAAAAAAATGGCCTTCTTTACTTTCCTTCGATGCTATCAGTATAAGTATTACGACAGTGTTTCTGTCTGAAAAAAAATCATCTTAGGTTTCAACCGACAAATGGTCTATATTTAAACTAATACAAGTAAGATGGGGCCCTCAAACCCTTTTATGTGTGGGCGATATATTCCACGGTTGAGTCATGATACTAGCATGGGACAGCTACAGTACATATGACAGTGCTGAGTGCAGTTGCGGATGAATTCATTTGAATATTTAACGGCTCATCAACACAGTACAGGTTATTTAGAGCCGCCCCAGAGAGAGGGGAAGGATACATAGGAATCCGGGAACCGTGCCCTGCTCTTATTATCGAATAGATTCCTATGGTTCTTTAACATGCTCGGATGATAGACCTATAGGCGGGACCACCCGGTTTACGTCCCTATCCGACGGACGAGGCTAAGGGAAAGTGTCTTGCCCAAGAACACACCGACAAAACTCAGTGGCACCACCTCCGGTTACAAATCCGCTGCGCTACTGACTGCGCCAAGTTGCGGATGACAATTAGACACTGGATAGTCTAGTCAAAAACACAGCAACAAATATATTATCTGAATATGTTTAAGAAAGTATGCTTGCAAGAGCTTTCAAAAATAGACTTTCATGATTTTAGTTGGAGTGGGATGGGGATGGGGCGCATCCTTTTAAATCTCAGCTCAGATGCCCTCCCCCTCCTTCTCTCCACCCCAACTCCCATCTTGAACAGTAGCGATTGTTACGTACACTTTCCACATATGAGAGGGTGCCCAATACTACCCGCTCCATCGAATACGCGCCTGCAGTTCTTGCGAGGTCAGTCGAGTCAAAATTACAGTTAAGTCAAACAATTCGTATTTTCGTGTACTTTTGATAAAGAAATAACATGCTTTTCGTGACATGCAGCAAAATTCATGTAATGTGTGAGCTAAAACAACAATTCAAGTATCTCCTAGTATTTTATTTAACAAAAAACACACGGTTGTTGTCATTTTAATCGTATTCTAAAAATGGCATCTTTTAGAGTTATCGCCCCTCGCTTCGACATTTTACAAGGCGGGTCTGCATTTATCACGCAGTAAAGCTTCTAAAAAAAAGTCGGTACAGCCGAAAATCACGAAACTTAAAGCGGAAATGAAATTTCATGATCAAAAATTGTCACAATTTTCCAAATTATGTGTTTTAAAAAATTCAAAATGGCGGACATTTTTTTTTTTTGACGTTGCCGAAAGATGACGTACTACTTTTCGTTGTCAAGCGTGGTTGCGATATTTGAAAGATGTAGGAAAATATCAAGGCTGCTCCCCTACTGGTAGGTATAAAACTAAACTAAACTAAAAAGTTAAATGTTCCGTAGAATAATAACAGCTATATGCTATATTACAGTTAAGTTTTCGCTTCCCGACCCCTGGTAAAATCTGGCAAGCATAGATTTATCTGTATAAATATTGAAGACTATAGATATAACATTTAATTTGACAAAGAACAGTTACTTCCCTTTAGAATAATGAAAAGCAGCATGTTCTTCAAGTTCAACTGAATGAAGAGTGCAGGAGCAAATTCACGTGGGGCGCACTAAGATTTCAAAAGCTGAAAGGTTATGAAAATTCTTATAACTTAATTCGTAAACTCAAACAATTATAAAATATTTATATTTTAGACTATTCAACGGACTCAACTCCTGCATCTTATTATGTCAGTATTAATAGATAGAGTTTAATAACCAGTGTTTTGGCCATTTCTCTACCGAGGGAAATATTTTCGGTATCTCAAAAACACTGGTTATTAAACTATATATTACATAATTTAAAATGATGTTTTATTAATATTTCTAATGATTCACGCCTTTTTACACCAGTTTGCACGAGAAAGCCAAGACGACGTTACGTCATCCAAGACGACGTTACGACATACAAACAAAACAAGTGGAACGGCACTATTCGTTAATTTCCGTAATCGTTATTTCCTAGTGACGGAATCTGACGACGACGTCCGTAAAACAATCAGAACGTCATTTGGCATTCCCGCCACTAACGGAAAAGGCCGAGCAATGTTCCGTACTGGGAAATATCTCCCACTGGGAGCAAACGAGTAGATATAGTAGAAATATCTCCCCAGTAGAGCAAACGAGTAGATATAGCTTTTCTATTCCCAATATTTCCTATACAAATCACAGACAAATATGTAATATTATTTAATATTGAATGGCTTAATAAACTAAACAAGACAAAATGGGTGTGATTTGCGTTTGCAGCAAGACATGTTAATCAACTCAATATACATGGCAAATCAGTAGACCATGGAATCTGCTGGTGGTGGTAAGGACTGGTTCCTGTAAATTGCTCCTCCACCGATGTTCCATTTATTGTCACGTCCTTCTGCACACATATATGTGTCGTAGAAATGCGGTATTATAGTCGCCAGGAACACAGCATTTACAATAGATAGAGATGATCTTTACACGCCAATATCTGAAACAGACTGAAAAGATCTTCAGATTTCATGTAAACAGATTATTATCAATAACATATGGAATATATGTTTATATAACATCGATCCATATTAATCTTTTTTGGGAGGGCGGGTGGGGCTCTCCAATTCGGTGTTATTGTATAGCGATGTGTCTTGCTTGCAAACCAAACCTCGAAGGACTTATTAGAATGACCACTTCATTGCGTGGTCATTTACCGCCAAATGCATTTCAACGAAATGCATGATTATCACAATAATCCTAAACTGAACTCTTGTATAATTAGCTAACACGTGATACATATGATCACGTGATACTCCTCTGCTTACAAATACGCCTTTGAACTTAACAAATATAAATTTATATATGTAAAGCGAGTTTTTTGGGGTTTTTTTTTTTTGATTGTGAACCGTTTTTTCTTTTTCTTTTTTTTTTCTTTTTACCTCTACTAGCCGAAGGACAGCAGAGCTTATGGACTCACACCACTATTATCTCCCTTGAATACTCCTGCCCTACAGATGAAGGAGGTAGATAAACAAAAACAAGTTCGCTTTTCTACATTTTACAGGATACATTGATTTATCTTTACCAGGTTCTAAATCTACAGCATTTTAGGAAGAGATCCCAGAAAAATGCATGTTGATATAAGATTTCTAGCTAATTCCGCCTCATTTTACACATCATGGGTCTAATCTCCACGGGGTTGTATTTTTGTCTAAATTTTGATAGGTGTCACGCAAGTATGAAATTAAAAAAAGTTCAATCTGGTAAATATTCGTTAAAAGTTAATAGCATGCAGATATTGGATCAATGAAGAATTTAAGCATAAATACATGTTGCAAAATCTTTTTTATCTCTATGCCACGAACAAAAACATTACAATGGGCCCTATGGAAAATTAATTGTGGTGTGAGACGTTAAGGGATGGCGATTTGTCCGTCGTCCATCGTCGTCGTCCGTCGTCCGTTAACTTTTGCCTTGTGAACACGATAGGGCCTTCATTATTAATTGGATCTTTACCAAACTTAACCAGGGTCTTTATATCAATTTTCCTGACTAGTTCTCCTGAACCCCTTGCCGGATTTCAACGAAACTTGGCAAGGTTGATCAGTATCAAGCGTAGATGTGCATATCGTCGCCGTGTTCCAGCTGAATGATTTTTGGCGGAGTTTTGGCCCTTTAAAGGTTTTAATATACAAACTTAGTCCAGAAACTTTGTCCAGATTAGTCTTTTCTGAACTCATGGCCGCATTTCAACGAAACTTTTTAGACGTGATCAGTACCATGCCTAGTTTTGCTTGTCATCGCCATGTTACGGTTGAAAGATTTTTGGCAGAGTTATGGCCCCTGAACGGATTTTGTACACAAACCTTGTCCGGACTAGTTCTCATGAACCACTGGCCGGATTTCAACGGAACTTTGCAGGGATGATCAGTACCAAGCCTAGTTGCGCATATCATCGCCGTGTTCTGATTGAATGATTTTTGTCAGAGTTATGACCATTTAACGGTTTTAATACTACACTAACTTTGCTCAGACTTATTCTCCTGAACCCCTAGCCGGATTTCAACCAAACTTGGCAGAGATGATCAGTACAAAGCCTAATTGCGCATATCATCGCCACACGTACACGTGTCCAAATGTGAATGCATTTATAAAGTTGTGTTACTCTAGCGTAAAGGTGCCACTCTACATTGGTACATGGGGGACTTGCAATAATGTATGTTCATCTCACATTTTGCTCAATGCAGGGCAAAGGGTTTGGTCATATGTGCCACAACAACTAATATCCCCCGCCCCGACAACCATAGACTCCATATAGCCAGTACAGCGATACAGGCCCTTTTAGGCCTCTTTTTGTTGTTGTTTTTAAAAAAAATAAAAATTGCCGTCATACTTTTCGGATAAAAAGGGCATATTTCAGCCATATACGTATTATTTCTGATATTATTTTCACGTAAATAATATTGAAGTACTGTCATGTACATTTTGGTTGACATTGCTCATGCCTAAAGTATGCATTTGTATTTTGTTGCAACGCCCGCAACATTAACTGAAAGGTTATGAAAATTCATATGTTTTTTGTGTTGTCAATTGTTGTTGTTTTTCCAAAAGTAGTGAACCTCTTATCCCAAATCCTGTATCCGTCCCTGTATGCGTGGGTGGGACTGGGGAGACTGGGGTGGGGTAGACAAAGGGTGTCTCATAACAGGATAACAGCAAATTGAATTTGATGATAACCGATAACAATGAACTAAATACTAAAAACTGTTTACAGTCAATACAATCAAAAGCCCCCAACTATGATTTGTTTAAGATACGGCGGCGTAGTGGGTCGAGGGGATTGGCGTTCTATACAGACTGCGGATAACAGATAACAAAGATTAAATTAACAAATAACACATAATAAATAATATTATTTATTAGTTAATTATTTATGTAGTTAATATTATATTTCACAATTATAAAATAATGGCCAATAACAGCGTAACCCTTGACCCCAACACCATCCCACCTCCTCCTCAATGAAATAGTATCAGGAAACTAATTAGTAATATATTTCTCGTTATATCTATATTGCACTGTGTTCAATGGGCTGAATTTCACCGGGCTAACACCTAGATAAGACGAATCAATCCTCCATTATGACAAATGCAAAGGAGAGCACCCATCTTCTCAGGGTCGAATGAAATCAGCGGTAACAACAATACGTCGCTCGCATGAACATCCGCGCTTGAACTTGCGAGATTAATGTATATGTGTGATCAGAACAATTCTAAAACCTTTAATTTTCAATGTAAGCTAAATAAGTATGTGTTTTGGTCTAACAGCCACTGATGGGATAAAATGAAGTCGTGACTTAACCAATCCGGCAAATCTTCACTTATATCAAAAGAACTCTCCCAACTAGATAACAATCAAACCCTTGCAGTTACAGTTTACGGGTCAACTTAATTTAAACGTAAGGTAAACTTGATAGAACATAAGTAGATCCATTGTTTCATCAGTCTACTATGTAGCATTGAAGCGCATTGCGTAGATAACTATGTAGCACTGAAGCGCACTGAGTTGGTTACTTTGAAGCACTGGTGCTCACTGAGTAGATAATTATGTAACACTGAAAGACACTGAGTATGTCACTATGTAGCACTGGAGCGCACAGAGTAGTTTTGTGGCACTGATTATCATGAAGTATATAACTATGTATCACACGAGCGCACTGAGTAGTATACTTTACTCCCTGATAACTATGTAGCACTGCAGCGCACTGAGAAGATTACCATGGAGCGCACTGAGTAGATTACTATGTAGCACTGAAGAGCATACAGTAGATAAGTATTTAACACGGGAGCGCACTGAGCTATGTAGCACTTTAATGCGATGAGTAGATAAATATGTAGCACTGAAGCGCACTGAGTAGATAACCAATTTCTGTTGCGAAACAAACGAGAGCGCGTGCGTTGTGCACATCACGCGGACACTGGTGTCGAATAAAATAAACATCTCTGGAGAGTAAGACACGGATGAATTTGTATTATACCCGATGAAAAACATCAGTCTGACACCAGCTACATATGTGACAAATAAATATTATATACGCCCTCATATATGTATATGTGTATGACGCTAAGTGTATGTGCAAATATTACAGGATAAATGAATGGCAATGTTCTTCAGTTGTTTATAAACCCGCGATTTACAGCTTAGAATCGATCCCATAACCTTTAGATCCCAAATATCTCGTACAACGGATAAATACAATTATTAGTCCAGCCAACATACTAACTAGAACCACAATTCCGTGACTGCCCATAGGCGTATCGATACTGCACGAGTGCCCCAATCTGCTTCCAAAATACGCAGCACTCCTAAACTTGATAAACCAGTACGCTAGAGAAGAGAGGACGACTTGGAATACCTTGAGACCTGGCGACCCAGCCATAAATTAAACCCTTTAAAAATAATATTATTAACTCCCGAAAGTAAGACTCCTCTCATCTCAAGCGGTCATACGATCATATATACGGTCCTTAAACCTTAATGTGTGTAAGTGACCTAAATTACTAGTGTGAATCACACTTCAAAGCTATAGGCACATAGAATTACTGACTATCTATATCCTGATCGAATATGATACCCGGTCAAATAATCTCACATCACCTTCGGAAGCCAAAGACTCGATAACTAATGACCATCGTATCACAGTAACGATCAACACGTACTTTAATTTACTATAACCATAATGTTATCAAGCTCTCTTAAGATCAAATGCCCTAGCACCTCCTTAAATGCAATTATGCACGAGCCACCTTAAATGCAATTATGCATGGCTAAAGTTATTTCGATGTAAGTCTTTTATATCTACTATTAAATAGACAACGACAAAGTGATGGTTGATTGAATTGGATTTTATAGTCGCACCAACAGCTAAGGTCATATGGCGACTTTCCAGCTTCCATTGGTGGAGGAAGACCCCAGGTGCCCCTCCGGGCAATTTTCGTGCACGGGCGGGCACCTGGGTAGAACCACCGACGTTCCGCAAGCCAGCTGAATAGCTTCCTCACATAAAGATTCCTAGGCCTCTGAAGGATCGAACCTACAGCGGTGAGGGGCAAGTGATTTCAAGTCAGAGACGTTAACCACTCGGCCACGGACGCCCCGACAAAGTGATGGAGAACAATCTATAATAAAAGAGAGATAAGAGAATTGACAAGATTCAAAGTTTAATATCATTATTTAATATCAATGAAGAAATCAAATTTTAGTATGTTTAACTTAACTGAATTTAACCACAGGTGGCTGAACTAAAAAAATAAAAAAAAAATAAAAATAAAAAAAAATAAAAAAAAAATTATTTTTTTTCGTGTTATTTGTTGAAAACAAACATATTTTAAGTTTTCCTGAAAAAATTGTCCAGGAGTATCGTAGTTATAGACAAGGTTTGTCACTCTGTTTGGTCAACATTTGATACCTAACTGTTTTCATCAATTATTTCACTGGCCAAATTCAGATAATTATCCACAAATCTGGGCTGGTTGGAACCGCAGATGTATGTCGTTCTCGAAACCGAAAACCGAAAACAATTCGATCAAACCGTTTTTCTGTGACAAGTCAAAATGCTTCGAAAAACGCGATTTCCCGGTAGGTACACATCACAAAGCACATTATTTACCGTTTTGTAAGCAGCGTTTTCATTGGTCGGCATGCGAATTCCGGTGCTACGAGTTTTACGGAGATCACCGGAATTCGCATGCCGACCAATGAAAACGCTGCTTACAAAACCCGTCCAAGTGAACATTTAAAAACAAATTGCCTGAAATATCCGAAATATTGGGGGTGAGTTTTCTAAACTGTCGATTTCTCGTCAATTGCAGCGATTTGAAAAAGGTTAGATTGGTATTTATGTGTATTACTCGTTCCGTTGTTGAAATCATCTCGGATTGACTTGATTGACTCTGGTACATTCGGGGAATCGCCACCGATATAAGATCATATAACGGTAAATAATGTGCTTTATTTTGTTTCACAGTGATGTGTACCTACCGGGAAATCGCGTTGTTCGAAGCATTTTGAATTGTCACAGAAAAACGGTTTGATCGAATTGTTTTCGGTTTTCGGTTTCGAGAACGACATACATCTGCGGTTCCAACCAGCCCAGATTTGTGGATAATTATCTGAATTTGGCCAGTGAAATAATTGATGAAAACAGTTAGGTATCAAATGTTGACCAAACAGAGTGACAAACCTTGTCTATAACTACGATACTCCTGGACAATTTTTTCAGGAAAACTTAAAATATGTTTGTTTTCAACAAATAACACGGAAAAAAATTTATATATATTTTTTTTTTTTTTTTTTTTTTTATTTTTATTTTTTTTTAGTTCCCAACACCGATACAGCCACCTGTGAATTTAACGACCAGATTCCTCCTTGAATGTTTGTTTTATATTGTATTATAAATAACAAGGTAACACTATGTATATATATTTACAATATGTATCGGAAGTACGATCTTTCGTGTAAATGAGATGTCTAGGGAGATTGTATTCCAATGTGAAGTAGACATAAATCTCATTAAGCACGGAAGTGCGACCTGTCCGCAGTAGCAATGTACTTGATAAAACAGGAAACAGTCTTAGATATACTATGATTATTAATTCGCTTCATATTTGGGTGCATCCCAAGTTATTCAAATGCCTTATAATGCTACTTAATAATTACATGAAAAATGGTTGTGCCGGTTTGATTAAAACCCAAATATAAACAGTGGCAAATTCCAAATTATCCGTACATTGTCGAGAGTAGTAGTCGCATTAGTACAGCCTAAATTACAATTGAATTATTACTCTTTACATACATGTCTGCTCATATATTTGAAATTACTAATCAATAAGTTTATGAACAAGATTATAAAATGATAGATAGTTGTATCAATTGTTAATGTTCAATTACTGTTCAAATATTTTGTTCAAACAAGGCGTTAAACAGGTAATTTGCTTATGAAAATATCGATTGGCCATAAATTGATCTTTACAGATTATCTTCTTATCAAATATTATACATTTGGTATTATTACTAGCCTAACATTACATATTTATACATATTTTGCAATTGCTAAAAGATAACATGCGACCACTCCTCTTAATTCACATTTATATAAGACGCAAGGGAGATCATCCTTTTAATCGTAAACATATGAAAGGGAGATAATATGATGCGAAATGTATAGCATGCATATTTAGCTGAAAAATAAAAAACAAGGTCAGTAATACAACTCACCCAAGGATAAAGGCTCGTGATTTTACTTCTATAGTCTATTTAATATAGAATAAACTCTCTAGAACCCCATGATAATTTCCTACATAATGAACTGGTCTAAATGTATCTAACTATTTTGTTACTATAACAGTATAAATGATAAAGCTCCGCAACTGATCTGGCACTTTTCAGTGGCAGGCAGAGAGGCTGGTACCATCCGGCGCCAGATACAATTACAATGTTTTATCAAACACGAACATAAAGAGCCTTGGACCCATGTTCCTACCCTGGCGAACATATACATGTATAAACAATAAAGGAATACAATATCTGGAAAAGAAGTGGTGGGTGCTTAATAAAAATGATACTCTGCAAAAACAATACCAATGAGCTTCTTTTGTTATAATAAACCTTATGTCTATAATGAATAAATAATAAATGCAACAAACAATGTATTGTAATATTATTTCAACCCAAAGAAAAAATACGAAAACTGTAGTCGTCATATAGAATAACAACCACACTGAAATCCCCAAGTAGAAAACAGGGAAATCAGTCAACTTCAGACAAAACTTCCTTTAAAATAACACCCATACTTTGGAAATAGGACCCCGATCCTTAAAAACATTTTAGAAAAGTTCCCTCCCCAAAAGTAAACAAAATGCCCTCACGGACAAAAAAAAAAAGGGTGCGTCAGAGAATGCCTCAAGAAAAGATTTTCGAATCTCGCGCCGGAAAAACTTTAATATTTATGCAAGTCAACCTCGAATATAAAAATATTAAAAATGACAGATTTTCCGTAAAATCTACCAACTGATACTTCTCGTACCCAACAAATATATTTTTGCAAACTTATTTCTACCAAAAATACAATAAAGAATGGTGAAATAAACACTTTTTAACATATTTTGAAAAATTACAAATATTAATTCCCGTAAACTTTTCACTACCGTCACGTGACGCCTCGCGCTACGGAGTTTCCCGAATGAAACCGATGCTCGATTTTAAAACGAGGCCACCGAAAGACAAACAAATGTACATGATGCTAAAAATTTAATCAATTGAAGGATTTTTATCTAAAATCATCGCAAATAACGGAGAAAATCTCTTCTAGATAGGGTAAGCTGTTAAATAACATAGTCGGACAAACGTGTGCGCCGATGCTTAAACATGACACCGCATAATTATGATAAAATCTGAACGAAAAGTTTCTTGCAGAAACCGATAAAATGAGGTCACCGAATTACAGACAGCTGATGCTTCTAGCCAAATATATTATAGAAAAAAAAAAATTCTCTTCACTATGTAGCACTGGCTCGCACTGAGTAGATTACTATGTAGCACTGGATCGCACTGAGTAGATTACTATGTAGCACTGGATCGCACTGAGTAGATTACTATGTAGCACTGGATCGCACTAGATTGCTATGTAGCATTGGATCGCACTTAGTATTTTACTATGTAGCACTGTATCGCACTGATTAGATTACTATGTAGCACTGAAGTGCACTGAGTAGATTACTATGTAGCACTGGATCGCACTATGTTGATTACTATGTAGCACTGGATCGCACTGAGTAGATTACTATGTAGCACTGAAGCGCACTGAGTAGATTACTATGTAGCACTGAAGCGCACTGAGTAGATTACTATGTAGCACTGAAGCGCACTGAGTAGATTACTATGTAGCATTTGATCGCACTGTGTTGATTACTATGTAGCACTGAAGAGCACTGAGTATATAACTATGTATCACTGGATCGCACTGAGTAGATTACTATAAAGCACTGGAATTCACTGAGTAGGTAACTATGCAGCACTGAAGAACATTGAGTAGATAACTATGTAAAACAGCAGCATACTGAGTAGATAACTATGAAGCGCACTGAGTAGTTTACTATGAAGCACTGGGGCTAACTGAGTAAATAACTTTGCAGCACTGAAGAGCATAAAGTAGATAACTATGTAGCACTGGAGCATACTGAGTAGATAACTATGAAGCGCACTGAGTAGATTACTATGAAGCACTGGAGCTAATTGAGTAAATAACTTTGCAGCACTGAAGAGCATAAAGTAGATAACTACGTAGCACTGGAGCGCACTGAGTAGATTACTATGCCGCACTGGAGATAACTGAGTAGATAAATATGCAACATTGAAGCGCACAGAGTAGATTACTATGACGCACTGGAGCTCACTGAATGGATAACTATGTAAAACTGAAGCGCACTGAGTAGATTACGATGTAGCTCTGGAGCCCACTGAGTATATTACGATGTAGCACTGGAGCCCACTGAGTATATTACTATGTAGCACTGAAGCGCATTGAGTGAATAACTGGAGAACATTTAGTAAATTACTATGAAGCACTAGAGGGCACTGAGTAGACTACCATTTAGCATGTTTCTATGTAGACTGAAGAGCATAAAGTAGATAACTATGTAGCACTGGAGTGCACTGAGTAGGTAACTATGAAGCGCACTGAGTAGAGTACTATGCCGCACGGGAGCTCACTGAGTAGATAAATATGCAACATTGAAGTGCACAGAGTAGATCACTATGAATCACTGGAGCTCACTGAATGGATAACTATGTAAAACTGAAGCGCACTGAGTAGATTACGATGTAGCTCTGGAGCCCACTGAGTACATTACTATGATCACTGGAGCTCACTGAGTGGCTAATTATGTAACACTGAAGCGCAAAGAGTAGATTACTATGAATCACTGGAGCTCACTGAGTGGATAACTATGTAACACTGAAGCGCACTGAGTAGATTACGTTGTAGCACTGGAGCCCACTGAGTATATTACGATGTAGCACTGGAGCCCACTGAGTATATTACTATGTAGCACTGAAGCGCACTGAGTCAATAACTGGAGAACATTTAGTAAATTAGTATGAAGCACTGGAGGGCACTGAAAAGATTACTACGTAGCACTGGAGCACATTTAGTATATTTCTATGTAGCACTGAAGAGCATTAAATAGATTACTATGTAGAACTCGAGTACACAGAATATATTACTATGTAACACTGTGGCGCATTGAGTAGATAACTATGTAGCACTGAAGCGCAATGAGTAAATTACTATGTAGCACTGAATCGCACTGAATAGATTACTTTTTAGCACTGAAGCTCATTGAGTAGATTACTATGTAGCACTGGAGCACTCTGAGCAGGTAACTATATATTACTGAGGTATTTAACTATGGAGCAGTGGAACGCATTGAGTAGATAGCTATGTAGCACTGGAGCGTACTGCGTAGATTGCAATATAGCACTTAAGCGCATTGAGTAGATAAATATTTAGCACTGAAGCGCACTGAGTAGATTACTATGTAACACTGGAGCTCACTGAGTAGATAACTATGAAGCGCACTGAGTAGATAAATATGTAGCACTGAAGCGCATTAAGTAGATAACTATGTAACCCAGGAACGCATTGTATATAATACTATGTAGCATTGAAGCGCATTGAGTAGATTACTATGTACCACTGGAGCTCACTGAGTAGATAACTATGAAGCGCACTAAGTAGATAAATATGTAGCACTGAAGCGCATTAAGTAGATAACTATGTAACCCAGGAACGCATTGTATATAATACTATGTAGCACTGAAGCGCATTGAGTAGATTACTATGTACCACTGGAGCTCACTGAGTAGATAACTGTAGAACTGGAGCGCATAACGTAGATAACTATGTAGCACTGGAGTGCAATAAGTATATAGCACTGAAAGGCATTGAGTAGATTACTTTGTAGCACTGAAATGCATTGAGTAGATTACTGTGTAGCACTGAAGCGCTCTGAGAAGATACATATGCATGAAGCGCACTAAGTGGATTACTATATATAGCACTGAAGCGCATTGAGTCAATTACTATATAGCACTGAATCGCATTGAGTAGATTACTATGTAGCACTGAAGCACAATGAATAGTTTCCTATGTAGCATAGTCGATTACTATATGGCTCTGAAGCGCATTGAGCACATTACCATGAAACACCGGAGCGCACTGAGTAGATTACAATGTAGCACTGGAGCGCACTGAGTAGATAATTATATAGCACTGGAGCGCACTAAGTAGATAACTATGAAGAACTGAAGCGCACTGAGTAGATTACTATACAGTTCTGAAGCTCACTGAGTAGATAACAATGTAGGACTGAAACTGTCGCAAGATGACCCTGGTGGTTGGGACTTACTCAGGAAAGAATCAATGACGGTGACTGCATTTACATAAGTTTAATGCAACTTTAAAATATGTTAAATATATACAATTATCAAGACAAACAAGAGAATACACAGAGGGGTAACGTTCCTCCAGTGAGGTCTGATGACGGGCCCATCACGTGTCCCGGGGGTTGTTGCTCCTATGAGAAGAACCTGACCATGTTGTCCAGTTACGGGGACCGTCTCCACCGCTCGTTACGTTATGCGTTGATTCCCGCTGAATCACCTAGAGGGCCTACACAACCTAAAGGCTTAGCTCCACTCCGGGAGGCATATGCTGCAATAATACATACTTGTGTAGCAATGTATACGTATTCTACAATACCATGTATACTCATAGGCATATATACAAGTATAGCACCTCACCGTTAACCACCGTTAACCAATGCACCTAATATACACCGTTATCCAATTTAATCTTGTATTACAATTAATGAGTTATACACATATGCATATATACATGCATGTCCTCTCAACGTTAACTTATGCGCCTATGATACAACGTTATCAAATTAGTATCGTTCCATTAATGATCGACTACAATAATTATAGCTAATAAAGTTAACTTCTGAATCATATGCTAGCTGTATCAAGTTAATGTTTGAGAAACATGAAGCTAACCGGATGTAGTAGCATCTCCAAACAAGATGACGACGCCCACTGAATACAAATGTACGATCAAATTTCATAAAATAAATACTGACCACATATTGCCTGTGAATTTCACCCTTTCCAACTTCTGCTCCAAACAAAGCACCCGGCGATGACTGGAGAACAATGCATTTTATAACCAACGTTCCGCCCAAACCCTCATTTCCCACGTTCATTCCGTGACAAACGTGGCAACAGGCGCAATTTTCATATCTACACGAAAGGAACCTTACACAAGTTTGCCGTTTAGAAAGATAGATTGTAAAATACCTATACTTTTACATGCATTAACGCACATATAAACGTATTGAACGGCCATGCCGTACTCCCTCTACCGGCGAAATAAAATTGCTCGCTTTTCCGTGGTACATTCAACTGAACAATGGATTAGCATGTGACTGACAGATGTCGCCAAGTGCTTACAAGCAATACGCTCTACTCGAGATTATTTTGTGACGGTAACGCATTGACTAAATAACTATGTAGCACCGGAGTGCATTGAGTAGATTACCGTGTATCACTGGAGCGCACTGAGTAGATTACTATATAGCAACCTTACATGTGTTGAAAATGACGTAGAACACCATACAAACAGACAAACAACAAAACTATGTAGCACTAGAGCGCATTGAGTAGATAACTGTGTAGCACCAGATTGCATTGAGTAGATTACTAGGAAGCTCTGGAGTGCACTGAGTAAATAACTGTGTAGCACTGAAGCGCATTGAGCAAAGCAGCGATCTGAGGGCATTGTGTAGATAACTATGTAGCACTGGAGGGCATTGTGTAGGTTACTATGTAGCATCGGAGCGCATTGTGTAGATTACTATGTAGCACTGGAGCGCATTGTGTAGATTACTATGTAGCACTGGAGCGCAAACAGTAGACAACTATACCGAACACAATTCCTAATTACTCACTTTTGTATCTTAACTAATTTTCTTATTTTAAATGTATTTTAGAATAGTTGTGTGATAAGAACTTTGTTTTTACCCATAGTTGTAAAACATTCATTTATTGTTTAAATCGTTACATCTTTTGAGTAACCCTCTCCTTACATGAAAACATGAAATGTGCCGATAAAACACATAACTTGAATCGAAGTCCGCTTACAGATATAAACTTCTTAAGATTGTATATAAAATAATATAAAAAAATAAAATAAAAATAAAAAAACATAAAAAAAATGGAATTGACCCATTAGCAGATTCTCCGTCTATAAGAAATTGAAAAATTACCTTCCTTTTAATTGAATATCGTTTGAAATTCAAAAAACTGTAATTCAACGTTAACATTAAATATTTCAAAAATTATTGGTAATGCTAGTAAAACATGATGTCAAAATAATTTTAGCTGACATCTTTTAGAATTAGGAAAATAGAAAGCGGCACCAATTCGAAGTACTTAACAAAGTCCTAAATACCCAGTTGTATAAGTGGTATAATTTATTTCTAAGAAAACACATCGACTTGAAATCCATAAATGTGACACAGTTTTAGCCAAATTGGCGATCTTGGGCGACCTACACAAATCTTAGAGGATCGATCCATTTCAAATATATACTATTGTGATCAATTGTCATTAAACTGTTTCTAATCTAGACTAGAATATTATTTTATGAAATTGCGGATGGATAGACAGATTTGTGTTGTATAGACAAGCTGTCACTCAAGATGACCTCTATGTCTAAAATTATGTCATTTACAGAGTGGCGTGTATTAAGTAGTCTTCCGGGAACAAGATGCACAAGAGAGCCTGCCTGTATCACTCTACTGGCTTGAATAGGCTAAGGCCTACTGGAAAACAATTATTTTAAAAATCAAAGGCTAGATAACTCTGATGTGTCTAGTCTGATGCAACTGGTTTTGAAGTTGTCCAATTTCAGTGACGTAACCTAGAAAACGCCTTCTGCTGCAGGGACAAATAACTTAACAAGAGGCACTACCCGTTGATTCAACTTCCCTATGTCTGTCCGACACATTGAAAATAAACTTTACTGTAGTATTTACTAAACAATAAAAATACAAATTTATTGGTGAAAGAAAGAATTGAAATTGACTATAAGTCAATACAAGGGTAAAAATGGCCATAATTTTGATAAAAAAACAAAACAACAACAAGAAACAGAACAGAACCTAGCCGGACGAAGTAGGTTAAAATGCCACAGCCATGTGCAGTTTCATGATTTAGTCGATTTCGAAATATATGTTTACAAACAAAACATTAATCTTTGTGTAAGTACAGTGCCCGAATTCACCAAACATTACTGAGAAAATGAATAGACTCCATAATATATTTTTGAAAATGGACATAAAAACATTTTTAAAATATGCATGCAAATAAAAATAAACATCAAACAAAATGCAACTCGGTTTAAACATTTGTCATTATGAATGAAAACTTAGATAATCTGGAGGGTGCCACTTGTTATGAATGGATACTGATAATCTGGAGTAACACATGTTATGAATGAAAACTCAGATAATCTGGAGCTTGACACGTGTTATGATTAAAAACTCAGATAATCTGGAGCTTGACACATGTTATGAATGGATAGATTTTGATCAGAACCTGGTCAAACACGGGCTTTCCAAATTAGATGACGTCATGACGTCACAACGGTCAGTGATGTGGCCATTTTGGATGACGTCATGTTGATAAAACTGTCAGCGTTGACTGAGACAGACACTGATTGATTTTATAGTAAATTCTAAAACAACCTGTGCAGTCATTCATATACACAAAGAAGAGAGACAGCTGTATGTTGTTCTACGATAAAATACAGCTGTTCCATTAATTCCCCGCGTATATTTCATCCGTTGGAAGGACCACGTTACATGACGTCACTTGGTCAATATACGTCACGAAGACAAACAATAGTAATTTTAATGAAATGTTAATAAGAACAAAATTGCCATGCTCCCAAACCTTGCACCACCCCCGATATAAACCCATCATATGCATCAGTACATATAACAATAAGCATCTTGAACAAGCTGAGAACGTTTGACGTCATACAGCGCAAGCTATCTGACGTAAGCAATGACTTAATTGTTTGTCACGTGACTACTAGTGTATCGAAAAATATTGTACCGCGCAGAACTTTGCATACGGGGTCGCCCAATGGAACAGCCTGTAAACATAGCAGCCTGATTAGCTTGACCTCCGAGATAATATATAGTGCCCCCACAATAGCGCAAACAATAAGGTTATTGCTGTGTTCGAATCGAAATAACGCACTCGTGATTTAATTACTACGCATCCGCACTCCTAACTGTATTTTATTCACCGGTATGTATTTATTATTTCTTAAACAACTTAACAAATGCGATCAGTGAAAAAAACGATTATTAATAACATTGTGACGTCAAGACGTCATGACGTAGAGACACGTGTTAACGTTCTTGCATAACTAGACCCTGAACTCTACAATCTATGAAAGTAATCTTAAATAAATAATAGATAACGATAGCAAGATTTCTATATATACTATAGTCCAACAGAATAACAATCCAGTTGTGTCTAATGTGTTCACTGACATCGTGAATCACTAAAACCCTTTTGAAATAGTTGTTGCTATATACAATGTGTACATAATAAATATATTGAAACAACACTAAATATACTGAAGCGAAAAAGAAACGCAACTCTAAACGCTATATATTGTATATACTGCACACTTAATTCAACATAATATTCCAAAGAAATCCGAAGATGCTTTGTAAACAAAAAGTTACAGTTAGTTAGAGAAAGGACACAACTGTGATGTTGTAGACGTTTTAATCACAGTACACTTTGTAACAAGAAATTCATAAATGTTGAAGTTCCTATTTGAAAAATTGAGCCATTTTAGTACTGTATTTAACGTAAAGAGTTTGCAAAATGTTGCATCCTAAATTTGCTCACATGCTTGATCCAAACGAGTACTCTGTCAATAATGAAAATTTGAATGAATACTATTTGCTGTGTTATTTGTTGTTTTAGTCTTTTTTTCGGAAAGGAAAGGTCTTACGTAGCCATGTACCATTCGATTAACAGCAGCATATTGTACATACAATATATAGCGGAAATACCCGAGTTGCGTTTCTTTTTCGCTTCAGTATATATTAAAACAACTCTTCCCCCGGAAATCTCGTTTAATTTGGGCTTTTTGCGCGAATATAACTGCCAAGCGAAGGTGCGTGTGACGTCACTTCGTGTTTCTCCTTGATGAGAAAACACCTTGCAAAAACTCGCTTAAAAAACACGCCAATAGCTCATACATAATGAGATTTTCGTAGAGCTTCTCGACCTGTTTATTTGCATTATAGTTGTTTTCAGCTTCCAATACGTTCGTCTAGCATAGATCAGCATGCATGTATGATTTGAAGCATCGATTCATGAGTCATTTAAAAATCGAACAGGAAAAGTAGCATTCAAGGACGACAGTCAACCACAAACACACAATCCGAAGTTGTTAAAGTATTTTGATTCAGCTAAAGATGTTATGAGATATAAAAAACGTTCTAAAGGATCAGAGATTTGGAAAATCCGGGGTTTGTTTGAGCCAAAGTTGCAAATTTAAACCAGAATCGCTGAAGGCCTGATTATTTTTAAAACTATAATTTTAATTGCAATATAACGAGATTGATGGGAGGGTGTGGATATCAATAAAACATTAAGTCGCTGATTTTTTTGGAATAGTTATACTTAAAACATAATAAAACTAAAGTCGTTATAGTAATTCCTTAAATATAACGGTGTCATGAGCTACAGAAGAAACAGTCTTAAAGTATCAGAGATTTGGAAATGCCATTTCTATTGGGTCAAAATATCGAAATTTAATCCAAAACTGTTGAAAACTGGACTATTTTTTAAAACATAACTTTTATTGCAATATACGGGAGTTGAATGTTCTTTAAACATTTTATTATATTATGTACGTGCGAACAAGTTTCGAATAGAGTTTATACGTACATCTTGACATTTTGGGGGGAAATCTACCCACACACACAAACAAAGTATTTCCAACAATGTAAATAAAGATGTTTTAAGCACGTGCAGACAAAAGGTTCCGAAGTTAAAAGTGTAAATAAAATGTCCGCCGAAATTTGATATCCTATTAAAAAAATAGTTATTTTGAAATGAAAGAGAGTTGAAGGTTCTTAAAGTTTTCTATTATGTTCGTGTATATGGAGGGGAAAAAATAGATAAACACAAAAAAAATCTTAAAAACGAAATTGAGTGAATATCATGTATTTGTCTTAAAATATAAGGGAAAAATCTATTAATTGAAAACATGTTTTAAATGATATTGATAATAAAACTCAAACTCACAGTATGCCTACGTAAATGTAATTCTAGTATTTCTTTAACACCTAATCACCTGTTTCCTGATTGGCTGAGCCGATTTCGAGCCGATTGGTCAAAATCTACAATTGCAACATTAATCTAAACAACTACAGAATATCTACGTTGGACCTCTTCGCTCCTACTAACTCTACTGCTGCTGTTCTACAGTAAACCTTTTTGGACGAGGGATGTCGCCTTCTACTTGATCGGACTCTCTAGCAGCCATAAACTTCTATTGAAATGCTCGCCAAAAGGCCTAGTTGCCATAGGGCGAGAGTAAACAAAAACTGTTCGTCGTAGTAGTTCTTTTACTAAACTATAGTAAACAAAAATTAAAAAATTAAAAAAAATCTATGCCAATTAACAGAACCGAGGGAAGTGATATTAAGATTTTAGTTTGAGAAAATAGCAATTCAGAAGTAAGAGTAGTTTTGTAGTTTTTAAGAAAACTCAGTTCGGAAAATAATATACGTCGCCAAACAATTACGTCGCCAAACAATTGTAAGATGTATTAGACACTCATGCTACATGTTACATCTCTAGCAGAATACTACGTTTTCATCTGCCAAATGTTGACGCATGTTAACATTCTGAATCTAGTATACATGCTAGAACTAGTTCCCCTGCATTTACATCATGTTACAATACAGGGAAGTTTATATAAGTATAGTGCAATGTATGAAACTGTGTTTCGAAATATAACTTGATAACATTTGTAAGTTATAAAGGTACAGGTGGGTCATCTTGTATAACATGCCTGATAACAAGCTACAAGATGTGACATCCTTATACTGACTGTATGTAAGACTTTCTGAGGTCCATGTTTGCATTTGGTGGTATGCACGCAAATGATGTACTGCTGCCGCTGCATATGTATGTGGAAAACTGCTCATCAAGAGTTCACCAGTTGAATCCACAACGCAGTAGGGTGGGTTTACACCAAGCGGTTGTGATGAGACCCTGGATATCTATTTGAAAATGTCACAATGAATGTTTACTGTAGAATGTGTGCCGTTTACAATACTATTTAACTACATTCTTTCAAAACATGTCTTTCAGGATGCTCTGTCCTATTGCCTTAGCGGTATCTGGATTATACTTTTCTTTCAGCAGTCATAACCTCAAACTACTTTGTTAATCAGTTGCTTTTGTTTCAGAAAGATGTCCTACTCCCAAGAACTAAAGCAAAGATTGTTTTGCTAGTCTTTCAACCCTCTTTGCAACCATGCCTTTGTATCTACCCTGTGTTTAAAGCATCGCGTTAACTGCCGTATAGTTGAATTGGTGTATGAATGTCTGTGCAAGTTGGCATTGACAACAGCCGAATAGTTTTGCGTCTCTCGGTTGTTGGTCAACGGTCACGTGTTAACCATCAATTGCCTTTACGTACTATTCTCATGGGAACCTACTTTATTATCAAGTTTATTATCCCAGTATATCTAAAGTGTTTCCTACCTGTTTGCTGGTGGATCCCACAGGGTTCTCGTCAGGGGAATGTATTTATCCTTATTTTACTATCCTGTCGTCTGTCTGCGTTCTGTCAGTATGGCTTCCCTGCTTCCGAGCCAGGTCACATGTCGTCCGGGGCAGTCATGTGGTGTCATTTGGCGGGAATCAGCTGGTTACCCACAAGCCCAGACACCGGACATTCCCCTCACTTTATAATAATGGTCTTCCTGCCTGGGGGTGGGGGTCCCCTCACCCCACTCCTGAGCCCAGAGTGTCACCGGTGAGAGCCAACTTTCCTTTTCGGGTTTTAGTCCCAACCAACTGTCATGGGCCTCCCTTGGACTTGGGTACTATCACACGCTTTAAACCTCCCGCCAAAGATATGACTTCCAGCTGGGGCAATGGATAGTTTACAACTCCCATATGGCCATGCAGCAGCCCCTGTATTAACCCAAAATAGCCCACTATATATTTATGTCAGTAATAATAAAACCCCAACAATAATCCCTGTTTATAAATGGTAACCAAACCTTAACATTATTCTTAGTAACCCATGGTAACCAAACCCTAATTCCAACCCATAGTATTTCCCAGTAACCCTGGTGACCAAAGCCTTAGCTTTTCATCTCTTTTGCTTGATATTTATCCCTAACAATAAAAATTCCCCGGTGACCAACCTTAACTTCATGAACTTCCCCTATTGCCCTCCCCTCTGTCCCTCCGGCGTATTTTATGACGGAGGTACATCTGACACGCGTCTGTGCCAGCGGATTCCAAGGTGGGGAGCGATGAGCCTCCCCTACACCCATGCCTGCTCTCTGTCCCCTGACAAGGCAGTACCTGCCCTCTTTTCCCTGGACAAGCCTAGCAAGGGGTAGGTAGCCGTCTTCCCTTCCCTCTTACACTGTCTATCATCATGATGACGCTGGGAGGGAGAACCCACTCCCAAATACCCAGGCCATCATTCCATGACAGGCCCCCTCACATCTTGGTAACTGGCCTCCTCTCGGGTCCCAGGGTAACCACGGTTCGTTCCCGTTTGCCCATCTGTCCTGCTCATCACACACCACTGGATCCCAGGGCCTCCAAGGGTCTCCCCGCATGTCCCACAATCCGCTCAGCTGGTCGACCTGGATCCCAGGGCTTCCAAGGGTCCTCCTTGCATGCCCCACGGTCCCGTACAGTGGGTCCGCCAGGATCCCAGGGCCTCCACGGGTCTTCCCCATCCGCACTGTATCCGGGCCGTAAACCATATACCCTGGATCCGGTTCATCCCATTTGACTCGAGCCTCTACCTCTGGTTCTACTACAAGCTCTCTAGGACCGCTCGACCTTTCCAGTTTGACTATCGCTTGGCGGTTACAGCTGCTTTGTTCAAAGCCTCGCTTCCCTGCAACCCCTGCAGACCCCGCGTAGTGATCAATTCCGCAACCCAGAAACTCCCTTGCTGACATCTCACCCAGCTCCTGTCCACCCTGGTGCAGTACTCGCATTCCCCACATGGCAGTTCTCCTGGCTCAACATCGGCCACAAATGTGTTGCAGTGTCCCTGTCCAACAGTTTTCCCCGACAGTGCAACCGCATTTCCGTGTTTCTTGCCACACACCAACTGCTTCCGGGGTTCATTAACCTCAACAACAAAATCAAACTTGACTGGTCCATCCAGGTTCGTCCTAGAAGGTAGTACCGATACTGCCGGGTCAATAGCCCCCGGCCATCACTCAGTCTGAGGACCATCAATTGTCAATGCACCCTCACACATATTAAGATTGTTTGCTCCCAGGTGAAATAACGTATCGCGACCCAGTAACATGTCTTCCGCGATAGGAGCTACATACACAGTCTCCATATATAGCTTCTCGCCAATCTTTAAAGTTACTGGACCTACAAGAAACCCGTGCATTGACAACTCCTGACCTGGTGTGTCAGGAGTTTAACATCCTTAATTATTTTGGGAGGTACCTCCATAGACCAATAAATCCGAAATAATGATAACCTCCGCCCCCGCGTCCACCACCGCATCCACTTTATGTCCGTCTACTTGGACCTCAATAACTGACTGGGACGTAGAACCCAACTGGCACACCTTAACCGCCTCCCCTCCATCCGCACCCTGGCCCTCTACTTCCGGCCCCATTGACCACAGGTCCCCCGTTCCCCGCCCTCTCGGAAAAAACTTATTTTACCCTGATTTGGTGGTGACACAACCCCTGGCGCCAGCCCTATCTCTGGCTGCACGCCACCTTCTACCACTGACAAGCTCCCGTCTGAGCCCTTTTACCCTCTACTAATGGGTCGCGCCAAACCCTATTTCACTGGCAGATCTGCATCTGCTGGGTCCCACTAATACCTTCGATTCAGACATCCCAGGCAGTTGAGTGGACTGGCCCATCTCGACTCTCTGCCTGATCGCAGTTCAAGGTCTGTTCCTCTATTGACACTGCCCCCTTCCTGGTCGATGTCCCCCTTGTCTGGCATAATCGTCCCCAGATCGAGTTCGGCCCACGCCCTCGACCCTGTCCCGTTTAAAGAACTCTCAACATACTCCATGTGTGGACACTCCCGCCTGAAATGAAATTCCCAGTCTCCCCGCACTCAAAACATGCCAATCTCAGTGATTGCGTCTGGTTTGGGGATGGACTTTCGGGTTGCCCCTGCCCACCATGTTGGCCTTTACTGAGCGAAGTGAGTGTCTGCGTCATTTTTCCAGTTTCTGCTCTAGCTTGGCAGAGTGTTTTTCATGACGCTGGCCTTACGGGATTTGTGCTCCTGGACCGCCCAAACAACCACAGGGTCGTCCATCTCATACTCCAGCCCCCGCTTGGGTTCTTTACGGGCCTTCCCATACACAGCCTGGGTCATATGCTGATGCTATTTCACCCTGTCATAGCAGTCTCGATTCTGTCTGGTTGCTCGAGCCCAACCCGATGACCCACATCACGGTCTGCCAGTCCCTGGCAAAAAAGAAGGCATTATTCGCCAATGTTAATACCCTGTCGGTCCAGTCTTCCAATGACTCGCCTGGGTCCTGCACAACTTGCTGGAATCTGGCTTGTGCAGTAGCTGGGAGTTTTTGAACCAAAACTGCTTTCTAGCTGTGCTAGCATATGCCGGTACGACATAGATACGCCAGCATTCCGTTCCCTAATAAGGGCACAATACTCTGCAGCCTTCCCATCAAAGACCACCACAGACAATCTAGGTATTGGGATTTGGACTAGCCTTTCATTTTAGCTTAACTGGTGAAACGCTGTTTGAACACCAGCCACTGTGTCTTCCCATCATACATGAGGGCCTTGGGTAGGGACTGGATGGGGTCCCATTCCCTAGATCCGCCATGTTTATAAGCAGAAGACATTCCACGTTTGTATACCGGGTGCTTCCGGTCAACCCCAGACAAACTATCGTCCGTGCTGCTTCGCGATGGTGAGCGTCCCGCCCTTCCACTCCGCGATAGGAAGCGAGCTGCTCTACCACTCCGCGATGGAGAGTAATGCGTCTTGCCACTTTGCTTTAGTCTGGACCTCCTCGGGATCGAGTCCCTCACCCTAGATCCGCGAACACGCGATTTGCAACCATTCTTGCCCCAAACTTTCTCATTTTCGGAGCTCAAACCTTCAATAGAGTCCTCCACCCGGGATTCTCCAACACGCGATTTACCACCCTTCTTACCCTTATCTTTCTCATCTTCGAAGCTCTCATCATCACCGTCCTCACATGATGATGGAGAGGATAGGAGAGGCATACCGCACGTGTCTCACCTTTTTAGAGGACTTTGGGACTGTGCTTTTTGGCGACATAATTTTAGTGATGGCGACCCCTGTCTCCATTGCCACTAATGCTGGGGGCACGCTAACTTTGGTGTGAATTCCAACACGCGTTGCACACCCATTCCCAAATCTCTCGTGAGTGCCTCCTACATCCCCAGGGTAAGGTTACCCTGTGCCCTCCGTACTGCCACAATGGTCAATGCCAACTTGGAACACATCCCCGGGATGTGCAACAGATCCCCCACGGACGCATAATTAACCCGGATCCGCACCTGATCACCGTCACGTCCGCACTCCAGACTTTACTATATAGCACTGGCGTGCACTGATACGATTACTATATAGCACTGGGGAGGGAGGGGGCACTGAGTAGATTATTATGTAGCACTGGAGAGCACTGAGTAGAATACTATTAAGCACTGGAGTGCACTGAATAGATTACTCTGTGGCTCTAGAAAGCAGCACTGAGTATATTACTATGTAACCCTGCAATCATGAGTGTGAATTCGGGGACCAGTAGACTATACTGCGTACCGGGTACCAGTCTACTTTGGTCCACCCGATAAGGTATTAGGTTGACCTGAAAAATAAATTGGAAACCGATTACCGAAGGAGGGTTGCTGGACTAATTACTATGTTGCACTGCAACGCACTGAGTAGATAACTATGTAACCCTTGAGCGCATTGCGTATATTACTATGTAGCACTGAAGCGCAGTGAGTAAATTACTATGTAGCACAGAGGCGCACTGAATAGATTACTATATGTACCTATGAAATGCACTGAGTAGATTAATATGCAGCACTGAACCGCACTGAGTAGAGTACTATGTAGCACTAAAGCGCATTGAGTAGATTACTATGTAACACTGAAGCACATTGAGTAGATTACTATGTAACACTGGAGTAAATTGTGTATATTACTATGTAGCATTGACGCGCACTGAACTTAGATAATATGAACTACTGTATTGCACTGAGTAGATTTCTATGTAGCACTGAAGCCCACTCAGTATATTATTCTGTAGCTCTGAGCCGCCCGCACTGAGTAGATTACTGTGTAACAATGAAGTGAATTGAGTAGATTACTATGTAACATTAAACCGCATTGAGTAGATTACTATATAGCAGTGACACTCACTGAGTAGATAACTATGAAGCTCTGTGGCGCACTTAGTAGATGACTGTGTAGCATTGACGCGCATTGAGTAGATAACTATGTAGCACTGGAGTGCACTGAGTAGATAAGTATATAGCACTGAAGCGCAATGAATAGATAACTATGAAGCACACTAGTAGATTACTATGAAGCATTGGAGCGCATTGAGTATATGACTGTGTAGCATTGACGCGCATTGAGTAGATAACTATGTAGCACTGGAGTGTACTGTGTAGATAAGTATGTAGCACTGAAGCGCAATGACTAGATAACTATGAAGCACACTAGTAGATTACTATGAAGCACTGGAGCGCATTGAGTAGATTACTTTGTCGCACTGAAGCGCATTGAGGCTATTATTATGTAGCATTGCCGTGCATTGAGTACAAAACTATGTAGTACTGGTGTGTACTGAGTACATTGCTATGTAGGACTGGAGCGCGCTGAGTAGATTACTATGTAGCACTGGAGCGCGCTGAGTAGATTACTATGTAGCACTGAAGTGCACTGAGTAGATTACTATGTAGCACTGGAGCGCACTAAGTAGATAAATATTTAGCACTGAAATGCACTGAGTTGATTACTATTAAGCACTGAAGAGCACTGAGTAGATTACTTTGTAGCACTGGTGCGCATTGAGTATATTGCTATGTAGCACTGAAGAGCGCTGAGTAGAATGATATGCAGCACTGGCGCGGACTGAATATATATCTATGTAGCATTGGAGCGCACTGATAATATTACAATGTAGCTATGAAGCGCAATGATTATATTTCTATTTAGCTATGAAGCGCAATGAGTAGAATACAATGTTGCACTGGAGCGCTTTGAGTAGATTACTATGTATCACTGGAGCACATTGAGTAGATTACTATGTATCACTGGAGCGCATTGAGTAAATTACTATGTATCACTGGAGTGCACTGAGTAGATAACTTTATCGCAATGAAGCGTACTGAGTAGATTACGATGTAGCACTAATGCGCACTAAGTAAATTACTATGTAGCACTTCAGCGCATTGAGTAGATGGCTATGTAACTAAAACGCACTGACTAGATTACTATGAAGCGCACTGAGCGGAGTACTATGAACTCGGGATCGTACTGGGTAAATCACTATGTAGTACATAAGTGAAATGAGTAGATTAGTATGTAACACTGAAGTGTACTGAGTAGATTACTGTATAGTAGATTACTATGAAGCACTGTAGCGCATTGAGTAGGTCACTATGTAGCAACTTAAGCGCATCGAGTAGATAACTATCTAGCACTGAAGCGCACTGAGTCGATTACTATGTATCACTGAAGTAATCGAGTCAGTGCGCTGCAGTGCTACATAGTAATCTAGTCAGTGTAGATTACTATGTAACACTGAAGTGTACTGAGTAGATTACTATGTAGTAGGTTACTATGTAGCACTGGAGAGCACTGAGTAGATTACTATGTAGCACTGGAGTGCACTGAGTAGATGACAGTAGCATTGACGCGCATTGAGTAGATAACTATGTAGCACTGGAGTGCACTGAGTAGATAAGTATGTAGCACTGAAGCGCAATGACTAGATAACTATGAAGCACACTAGTAGATTACTATGAAGCATCGGAGCGCATTGAGTAGATGACTGTGTAGCATTGACGCGCATTGAGTAGATAACTATGTAGTACTGGAGTGTACTGTGTAGATAAGTATGTAGCACTGAAGCGCAATGACTAGATAACTATGAAGCACACTAGTAGATTACTATGAAGCACTGGAGCGCATTGAGTAGATTTCTTTGTCGCACTGAAGCGCATTGAGGCTATTATTATGTAGCATTGAGGTGCATTGAGTACATAACTATGTAGTACTGGTGTGCACTGAGTACATTGCTATGTAGGACTGGAGCGCGCTGAGTAGATTACTATGTAGCACTGGAGCGAGTAGATTACTATGTAGCACTGAAGTGCACTGAGTAGATTACTATGTAGCACTGGAGCGCACTGAGTAGATAAATATGTAGCACTGAAATGCACTGAGTTGATAATTATGTAGCACTGAAAAGCACTGAGTAGATTATTTTGTAGCACTGGTGCGCATTGAGTAGATTACTATGTAGCACTGAAGAGCGCTGAGTAGAATAATATGCAGCACTGGCGCGGACTGAATATATATATATGTAGCATTGGAGCGCACTGATAAGATTACAATGTAGCTATGAAGCGCAATGAGTAGAATACAATGTTGCACTGGAGTGCGTTGAGTAGATTACTATGTATCACTGGAGCGCATTGAGTAGATTACTATGTATCACTGGAGTGCATTGAGTAGATTACTATGTATCACTGGAGCACATTGAGTAGATTACTATGTATCACTGCAGCACATTGAGTAAATTACTATGTATCACTGGAGTGCATTGAGTAGATAACTATATCGCAATGAAGCGTACTGGGTAGATTACGATGTAGCACTAATGCGCACTAAGTAAATTACTATGTAGCACTTCAGCGCATTGAGTAGATGGCTGTAACTAAAACGCACTGACTAGATTATTATGAAGCGCACTGAGCGGAGTACTATGAAACTCGGGATCGTACTGGGTAAATCAATATGTAGCACATAAGTGAAATGAGTAGATTAGTATGTAACACTGAAGTGTACTGAGTAGATTACTGTATAGTAGATTACTATGAAGCACTGTAGCACATTGAGTAGGTTACTTATGTAACAACTAAAGCGCATCGAGTAGATAACTATATAGCACTGAAGCGCACTGACTAGATTACTATGTAACACTGAAGTGTACTGAGTAGATTACTATGTAGTAGCTTACTATGTAGCACTGGAGAGCACTGAGTAGATTACTATGTAGCACTGGAGTGCACCGAGTAGATAACTATGTAGCACTGTAGCGCACTAAATAGATTACTATGCAACACTGAAGAGTAATGATTAGATTACTATGTAGTAGATTACTATGTAGCACTGGAGAGCACTGAGTAGATTACTATGTAACCCTGAAGTGTACTGAGTAGATAGCACTGTAACGCACTGAGTTCATAAATATGTAGCACTACAGCGCACTGAGTAGATTACTATGAAGCACTGGAGCGCATTCAGTAGATAACTATGTATCACTGAAGCGCAATGAGTAGATTACTATGTAGCACTCAATGGCATTGAACACATTACTATGTAGCAATGATGTGCACTTTGTAGATAACTATGTAGCACTGAAGCGCATTGAGTAAATCACTATGTAGAATTGAAATGCACTGAGTAGATAATTATGTAGCACTGCGGCGCACTGAGTAGTGAACTATATTGCACTGAACCGCATTTAAAAGATAACTATGTAGCACTGTCGCGCACTGAGTTTAGTAATAGTAGCACTGAAGCACACTAGTATATTACTATGCATCATTAGAACGCTCTGAGTATATTACTATGTAACACTGAAGCGCACTGACTAGACTACTATGTAGCACTGAAGCGCATTGAGTAGATGACTATGTAGCACTGGAGCGCACTGATTAGATTATTATGTAGCACTGAAACGCACTGAGTAGATTAATATGTAGCACTGGAGCGCATTGAGTAGATTACTATGTAGCATTGGAGCGCGCTGTCTAGATTACTCTGTAGCACTGGAGCGCACTGAGTAGATTTCTATGGAGCGCATTGAGTAGATTACTATGTAGCACTGGAGCACACTGTGTAGATTACTATGAATAGAAGCACTGGAGCGCATTCAGTAGATAACTATGTATCACTGAAGCGCAATGAGTAGATTACTATGTAGCACTCAATGGCATTGAACACATAACTATGTAGCACTGATGTGCACTTTGTAGATAACTATGTAGCACTGAAGCGCATTGAGTAAATCACTATGTAGAATTGAAATGCACTGAGTAGATAATTATGTAGCACTGCGGCGCACTGAGTAGTGAACTATATTGCACTGAACCGCATTTAAAAGATAACTATGTAGCACTGTCGCGCACTGAGTATAGTACTAGTAGCAATGAAGCACACTAGTATATTACTTACTATGCATCATTAGAACGCTCTGAGTATATTACTATGTAACACTGAAGCGCACTGACTAGATTACTATGTAGCACTGAAGCGCATTGAGCAGATGACTGTAGCACTGGAGCGCACTGATTAGATTATTATGTAGCACTGAAACGCACTGAGTAGATTAATATGTAGCACTGGAGCGCATTGAGTAGATTACTATGTAGCATTGGAGCGCGCTGTCTAGATTACTCTGTAGCACTGGAGCGCACTGAGTAGATTTCTATGGAGCGCATTGAGTAGATTACTATGTAGCACTGGAGCACACTGTGTAGATTACTATGTCGCACTGAAACGCACTGAGTAGATTAATATGAAGCACTGGAGCGCATTGAGTAGATTACTATGTAGCATTGGAGCGCGCTGTCTAGATTACTCTGTAGCACTGGAGCGCACTGAGTAGATTTCTATGGAGCGCATTGAGTAGATTACAATGTAGCACTGGAGCACACTGAGTAGATTACTATGTAACACTGGAACGCACTGAGTAGATTATTATGTAGCACTGGAACGCACTGACTAGATTAGTATGTAGCACAAGCGCACTGAGTAGATTACTATGTAGCACTGCAGCGCACTGACTAGATTACTATGTAGCACTGAAGCGCACTGAGTATATAACTATGTAGCACTGGAGCGCACTGACTCGATTACTATGTAGCACTGAAGCGCACTGAGTAAATTACTATTAAGCACTGGAGCGCATTGAGTAGATTATACACTGAATATATTACTCTGTAGCAATGGAGCGCACTGACTAGATTAATATGTAGCACTGGAACGCATTGAGTAGATTACTATGTAGCATTGGAGAGCGCTGACTAGATTACTATGAGTAGATTTCTATGGAGCGCATTGAGTAGATTACTATGTTGCACTGGAGCACACTGAGTAGATTACTATGTAGCACTGGAGCGCACTGAGTAGATTACTATGTAGCACTGGAACGCACTGACTAGATTACTATGTAGCACAAGCGCACTGAGTAGATTACTATGTAGCACTGCAGCGCACTGACTAGAATACTATGTAGCACTGGAGTGCACTGAGTAGATTACTATGTATCACTGGAGCGCATTGAGTAGATTACTATGTTGCACTGAAACGCACTGAGTAGATTACTATGTAGCACTGGAGCGCACTGACTAGATTACTATGTAGCACTGAAGCGCATTGAGTAGAATACTGTGTAGCACTAGAGCGCATTGAGTAGATTACTATCTAGCACTGGAGCGCACTGAGTAGATTACCATGTAACACTGGAGTGCATTGGGTATATTACTATGTAGCACTGGAGTGCACAGAGTAGATTATTATATAGCTCTGAAGCGCACTGAGTAGATTACTATGTAGCACTGGAGCGCACTGACTAGATTACTATGTAGCACTGAAGCGCACTGAGTAGATTACTATGTAGCACTGGAGCGCACTTACTAGATTACTATGTAGCACTGAAGCGCACTGAGTAGATTACTGTGTAGCACTGGAGCGCATTGAGTATATTACTATGTAGCACTGAAGTGCACCGACTAGATTACTATGTAACACTGGAGTGCACTGAGTAGATTATTATGTAGCACTGGAGCGCATTGAGTAGATTACTATGTAGCACTGGAACGCATTGAGTAGATTACTATGTAGCACTGAAGCGCATTGAGTAGATTACTATGTAGCACTGGAGCGCATTGAGTAGGTTGCTATGTACATGTAGCACTGGGGCGCATTGAGTAGATAACTATACTAAAGGAAAAAGGAAAGGCAACTCGGGAATTTTCGCTATATATTTTATGTATAATATGCTGTTGTTTGTTTCGGACAAAAAGCTAGAACAACACTTATAGGCCGTGAGGTAATATGGTAAACCCTACCTACACCCCCCTCCCCACCCCGCGCTCCCCCCCCCTCCACTCCCCCCACCCCACACGGCCCACCAGGAGAATTTGTTTTACCCCATTTTTCTGAAAGCCAATTATGTATGTAGTTTGCCTTGTCTGCCATCTGAGCGTTGGGGCGTTATCGTGTTACATTGTAGAATACGTTAGCTATAAAAGAATAATTAATTTTACTGCATTTTGAAGACTGAAAAGGTATGGAAGAAAGTGTTTGTATTTTAAATTATCTTCGTTATTTATGCTTTTTACAAACTTTCGCTTCACTTACCTGTAATACCTTGGATACCTGCGTTTTTAAGCCTACGTTACCGTAATTTACGTTACCTTGTTAAATTAAGTTTTTTAACCTAAGACATTAAAAACATTAATGATGTTACATCCAGAAATTATTCCTAAATTCGCAAAATGTATTAAACGTTACTAACTTTACTAACAAATGTAAATATATAGCTCTGTGAGATAACATGCATTTTCATGGAAATATGTTACATCATGATCAGTTGAGCTCAAGATTCCTCCATTCATCGTCATCACTTTCTTCAAACTCAATATCAATCAGGTTGTTGACTTCCATATGTTTTTTCTCATTATCTCTTCCTTCTTCAGTGTCAGGCTCTTTGAACATTATGTCAACCAACTATTTTGACGCAATATCACCAAATAGTCCAGTCATATTCAATAATTTGTCTTCTATTATTTGTTTCTGCGTCTGGTAGGTCTGGTAAATGACACGGCAACAAAAAGCTCGAGCTGTGGCCTTTGAATTTATGCGAAAACGTATTGGACATCCATGTACAGAGGTTTGTCATATAGGCAGCACAATATCCTCATCCTCTCCATGCTGTCCGTGCTGTCCGTACTATTTTGAAGATCATCCGAACATACGTGCTGTTGTCCGAGCAATCCAAAATTGGCACAAACTCTCTGTGCTTTTTAAGCATCTTAGGACTGTCTTGCCTCTCCGCACAAAGCCACTGGTTGCATCACAGCTTGTGAAGCAATGTAGTGATGGCAGTATATCAGAACCCTTAACCTCTACAATTTGTTTTAAATTCAACATTCTCCTCTTTTTTCTAACCATCCCAGTGCCAAACATGACATACGGTTGTATTCCTGAAGCAAATTGTGTAGCAGGATCAGTAAATCTGTTCCAGGAGAACATACCACGAGTGTTCCTGATATTGGTGAGGATTGACAGTGATATAATCATTCTGATGTCTGCTTCCTCCTTAGTATAATGATGAAAACAGATCTTCCCAGATCCTCAGCGATGACAGATATTTCATCTGCAATGGTAAGCCGGGGACATGTTTTTCCCATACAAAGTAGATTTCACGGCCTTTGACCTTTGGTGCATTTGACTGTTTTCCATTGGCCGCAAATGAGATTAATGAATAGTTTCGTATTGTCATGCTTACTCATGAAACTCTTCAAATCACAATGGGTCTTTGTTTTTGGCCCTGAAAGTTGTGGTTTCCCCTCGCCTCTTGCACTCAAACTACTTGATAATCTAGGGACGTAAGTGTCTGTCACAAAGTGCGCTCAAAGTGCTTTGGGAAGTAGTTCAAACACCAGTTCTGCCATAACGTCAAACGTACCAAGAACTGATGGCTAACTCTGAGGTGTTGCATTTACCTTCAAACACATACACACCATAATCAGTAGGTCGCTGTCAGTTCTAACTGAATTGTCATCAGCTGTTGCAAGTGACTATGGTATTGAGCCTAGAGGATATGATAGCGTCAACTTAAGATCTATATTATGCCTGATCAATAAGGGAACCAAATAACCAAATATTGTGTGTTCTGCTTTGAGCTAAATCAGCTGTTTTTTTGCGCAAGTTTCTTGGGCACTTCAGTTGATGAAAACGTTTACAGTTTGGCTCTCTTGATTGGATCGTGAAATGGGATCGGGTTGGCGTATCAATTAACAAGTCATTGACAAATTATTTGCTGGAACACCAGACGATCGGCAGTATAACTCGAAGTCATTGATATCAACTAGGAATGAGTTTGTGAAAACAATGGTGGATTCTGTGGCTCTTCTCAAGTCTTTCTCACTGTTCTTAGTTTGGGATTGATGCAGTTTTTTGTGCGAAGAAATAACTTATGATGCCATAGTTGCCATCTTGATAGTGGCCTCTACCAGCTTTGCTCTACAGTGATTTGTAATGCAACAATGCTATTAGGCCATCCTTAGAAATATATTTGTTTGCTATTTCCCGACCGTGGATTTTATCAGTGGAGGAAGGTGAATTTTTTTTTTGCCAAGACAGTAAAAACCTTTAGAAATGAAAGAAAAATATACTAAAAATAGTAAAAAAAAAATATCTTAAAGAACTGCTATAAAAAGTTTTGGGTAGGGCCCTTTTTCGTGGGTAGGTAGGGAAACAGCAAACCAACAATTTTTAATGGTTGCCCTTACCGGTATACTGGAATGTGCATGTCCACTGATAGTTTCTGAATAGTTATGCGACTTGTGGATGAGAGTTACTGAATCTCCTGTTTTGGAATATTTGAGTTGACTCGGGGACGGGTTTTGTCCAGACTCAGTGTGTCGTTAAATATACTGGAATTTGTCTGGCGTAGTTAAAATGGTCATACTCAAATAACATTGGATATAGGCGGTTGAGTGAAAATATGTGTATGTCAAAGTCATTTTCCATTGTGTCAGCCTTTGATAAGAATTAGTAGTATTAGTATTGTGTCCAAATAACGAGATTAAGGCAATACTAACGTACACTGGATGGAGACAAAATATAATTATACGTTGGTGCTTGTCTCAAAAGCAGGATACACTGTAACAAAGGGAAGATACCATAACTAGTAAACAAATCATTTTCAATAACGGTAAGCTCCCAGTAGTTTATTTAAATGAGCAATTACTATTTTTTCTGATTTATATACCTTTTTAAAAATTATTTATCTAAATTTTGTTTAAATATTATATTGATGTATTTATGTATACAAATGAATTACATTACATTTAAAGTCATAGTTAAAAGTAAAATACTAGCTCCTTTATTTCTGGAAACGTCCCATATTACATATAACTTTAAGTGGTAACGTAAATTTCGTGTTTATTTACATATCTTAGCTTTATGTTTATTATTTATTTATTTCTTGATTCTTTCATTGATATATTTGCTTAATGAATAGCATTTTATTATTAAAATAGTCATTGTTTAAATAAAGAACTAGAGCCTTCTGAATACATTCAATATGAATTAATTTTAAATGATAACTTAAATTTCATCGTTTATATCCAGTAACGTCAACTAAATTGCATTTAGGAAATGTTTTATTGCATTTGTTTTTGATTTGATAAAAGATACGAAATATACATATTTTATTGCATGTTAACATGTTTTTTTAAGTGTTAACTGTGTTATATTATATTGTGGGGGAGAGAGAAGGTCTACAGCTCAAAGACTATAACACACCGAATGGTATCCATTCAAAGTTTCATTAGTGATGCAATATGCGTTTCGCTCAGGCAGATGAGCAAACTTAGGATGTAATTTTTCAATGTCTTCACAGTACTGAAACGGCTCGAATTTTCAAAGCGGAACTTCAACATTTATGAATTTCGTGTTACAAATTTCAATGTGATTAACATGTCTACAACAGCACAGTTGTGTCCTTTATAGAATATATTGGGATTTCTCTGCAATATTACGTGGAATTAAGTGTGCCGTATATAAATAATATAGCGAAAATTCCTGAGTTGCGTTTCTTTTTTCCTTTTGTATAATATTATGTAACACTGGAGCGCACTGCGTAGATTACTATGTAGCACTGAAGCGCACTGAGTGCATTTAATGTATATATTTGCAGCCGCACAGAAAGTGTTGGACTCGGCCAAGGATATGTTTTATTTCAATGTGTCCATCAACTACCACTTCAATTACTCCATCACACAGTCAAAGTCGTACAAACAAGTCAAGGAGGACATCAGCAAGGAAATCCAGTCTAATGTCGGCAACTTTATTAAAACCATTGGTATCTTCAAAAACCTCATGGTGATTGCTCTGCTCTTCATACTTGTCAAGTATGTAAACGTTTGCAGTCACATATTTTTTCAGATGAACGAAATTATAATAACATTTTAACAATTAATACCCATGTGTATTCGTGTATCTTAAAGGGATAAACGGCAATCTTGATGTTTTTTAAAACTCGCGGGGTCCCGTTAGTTTTTCTTCATAACTTGCATAATTATCTGATATGTGCAAATTGATAATTAGTTGACTAGTTCAAAGCAAATTGTTTTTTGCATATTACTAATTGTTCATTATATTGCACCAATAATTTATTTAAAGTTAATATAGAACAACGAAGAAAAAATGCACGCTTCATTTTCTGTTTTTTTAATTTTATGAAAATAGCTTTAAAGTGAAACTGTTACTGGATAAATAAATTTGAGGTACTTGATCTAGTAATAATGTTGATGCATATTAACTTCTTCAAGAGTGCCGTTTGTCGCTCTATAGATAAATAATTGTACAAGTGCAGATGTATAGTTTTTAGTGGGGAAAATATCAGATTTTGCGCAATGAGAAATAGCTCGGCCTTCAAGCAGAAATTTCTACTATTTCGAATGCCTGGGCATTTATATTTAACAGTTCATACAAAAGAGAAATAAACACAATTGTTCTTTCTTTTAGCTCTATGCCATTAGAGCTTATGCCATGATCTGTTGTCCGTCGTCCGTTAATTTTGATGTCAACACTCTAGCACCTTCATTTTGCTTGCAATCTTTATCAAACTTGGCCAGTCTTAATATCCATAACAGCTCGGCCGAGCTCGAAAACCACCAATCGAATAATAAACATCGGAGTTATGGCCCTTAATATAATGAAAAATGCCTTTTCAACACTCTAGCACCTTCATTTCGCATCTGATCTTTACCAAACTTGGCCAGAGTCTTTATATCAATAAAAGCTCGTATGAGTTTGAAAAACACCAAAATCCGATAATGAACGTCAGTTGGGGTCCTTGAATTAATGAAAAAATATATGTTTTGCCTTGTCAATTCTCTAACGCCTTCATTTTACATCGGATCTTAACCAAATTTGGCCAACGTCGTAATATCAATGAAAGATCGGACGAGTTCAAAAATTACTTATATTGGATAATAAACATCAGAGTTATGACCCTTGATTTAATGAAAATATGCTATATTTTGCCTTGTCAACAGTCTTTCATCCAATCGAAACGAAACTTTTACAAAAATAGTATTGAATAATCAGACAAGTTCTATCGAAAATGGTTCTGATACAATTGTTCATGACTGAGTTATGGCAATTTGCATTATTTAGTAATGTTCACTGGAAACCTGGGGTTGTGGGTTCAAATCTCACCGAAATCAAAACAACGATGCACATGAGTTGTCTGGATCCGGCATGTAAGATGGCCGCCTTTGCTAAAAATAGTCAAAACCTTAAAAATTCTTCTCCAGAACGGCAAGATAGATTGTTTTTAGAATTGATCGCTAGCTACTAAACTATCAAGTTTGTATTTTTCGTCTTCGTAAAATCAAAGTTTGTACATGGAGATATTGATTTTGCACTTTTTACATAGACTTATATATGGAAAAACATGAACAATTCCTCTCCAAATCTACAAGACATAGAGTTCTGATATATCGCATGTTACATCAGCTTATGGTCTCTACCAAGTTTGTTCTCCGTGGCCGATGGGTTAACGACGTTGCGTTGTCAACCTCCTCGCCTCTCACAGACGCGAGTTTGAATCCCACTGGGATATCGACTTTTATGTGAGGAAGTGTCGATTCTTACGGATGTCGGAAGGTGTCAATACTGGTTCTACCCAGAAAAGGTGGGTAGTCTGCCTCCAATACAAAATAAATCGATCGTCATATATAACCTTACCTGTGTTGAAAATGACGTAAAACATCATACCAACAAATCATATCGTGACACTTGGGTCAAATCTGGCCCCGCCCGAGGAGTCACAGTTTTACATAAAGTTATATAGGAGAATCTTCAAAAAATCTTCTTCTCTGAAACAACAAGAGCCGAATGATTAACATTTTGCAGTTACCATAAGCTTATAATCCTCTACCAACTTTGTTCAAATGGTGACCCTGGGATCAAATTTGGCCCAGCCCCAGGGGTCTGTTTCACACAGACTTATAAAGGAAAATGTTAAAAAAAAACACGCTTTCTCTAAAACCACAAGGTAATAGAGCTTTCATATATCATGCAGCATAATATTGTGCTCCTTTACCAGGTTTGTTCAAATGGTGACCCTGTGGTCAAATCTGGCCCGGCCCCGGGGATCACAGTTTAACAAAGAGTTATAAAGAGATTTTTTTTTAATATCTCCTTCCCTGAAACTTCATCAGCTACAGGTCTAATATGTTGCATGTACCATAACCTTATGGTCCTCTATCAAATCGAGACTTTGGGGTCAAACTTTGTCCCGCCCCAGGGGTAACACGTTTTAAAAAGACATGTATAAAACATATTTATCTTAAAATATCTTCTTCTCTGAAACCACAGTTATACACTAAATGAGCATGAACAGACGGATACAACCATCCAACCAGCATCGGCCCTGGGGACATTGCCCCTGGGTCATAACTTGGAACCCCTTGAGATCCCCAACCATATACTTCCTCAAAATCAATTTATATTTATCTTTCTCAAACGAGATTGGCTTAAAAGCGTTTCGCTAAGCATGGGTATTTAATGTATAAAATAAAACGTTCATGAAAGATAGAAACATACATTAAAACATTTTAGAGCTGTGATCTACAGAAGTCGATGGCTGTCTGACGATCGCTACGACAACATTTATATCACGTTTACTGTGCGGGACCTTGACGAAAGACGAGTCGAGAAAGGAAAATCTGGAATACTACCACTAAACTACGACGAAGAGAACCGGTATCTTACTAGTAGTACGTATGATATAATATTATTTTAAATGTGTTTCATATATTAATTTCAAAAACATAGCTATCATGCAATAACTTGAATCTATTATCATGAATGTTGTATTTCGTTAGAAAAGATAAGGATCGTTTTTGGAATTGATTTGGATTTTATAGTCGCACCAACACCAATGAGGTCATATGGCGACTTTTCCAGCTTCCATCGGTGGAAAAAGACCGCCAAGACCGTCGACGTTCCGCGTGCCAACTGGATAGCTTCCTCACATAACGATTCCTAGGCCTATGAGGGATCGAACCCACAGCGGTGAGGGGCAAATGACTTCAAGCCAGAGACTATAACCGCTCGGCCACGTCATCGTTTATGGATATCCTGTGAAGATCGGGAATTCCAACACGAGTTATAACTGTTTTTTCAAATCCGAGCATCTGCTCTGTTGATACTGTTGTATCAATTGTTATCGACATTCCGGATACCATGTATAGGATAGAGCGTCTATCCGACTTAGTGTTTGCCATAGGTGAGAGAGAGATGGAGGGTGACTACTGTTGTATCGATTGTTATCGACATTCCAAATAGTCCCATGTATATAGGATAGAGCGTCTATCCGACTTAGTGTTTGCCATAGGTGAGAGAGAGAGAGAGTTTTTGTTTTTGCTCGCCCTATGGCACTAGGCCTTTTGGCGAGCTTTTCAGTAGGAGGTTAAGGTGGGGTGTTTATATAATTATAAACATATTGCTGTGAAGGGAAGGGGAAGGGAAGTATTCGTTTCAATAATGGCAAGAATCAGGCAGACAACCGTGTCAGTCGGATGGGATTGGCCGTGAATTTCAGAAGGTGATTAAATCTGAGTTGATATAAGAAATTAATTGCTCATCAGTTTATAGAATAAGCCCAGGTTGGTCTATTTTATAAATTTAGATCGAGAATTAATAATATATTCCAACGCCAGCGCGTCACCATTTCTTAAAAATGTTTTAGCTTAATATGTACATATATACATAATCCATGTCGTGTCTGCTTCATGCTCCCTTCCAAAGGGAATGGACTGTTTTAATTGTAAGCATATAATGTTAAAATCCGATAAAATATCCCAGTGTTGTTAGTAAGACATCACTCCAAATCTCTCAATATAAAACAAGGCAATATGAAATGTGCGCATATGAAAGTAAACACGTCAAATGGAGTGTGTCCCTCCGCCAAAGCCATGGGGAGGCCACACTGGGGAGGACATGAAGTAGAGGTATGCATAGGCTTTACATGTTAATAATATTTCCCCCCTATCCCGATGTGTGCGTCAGACAAGACTAAAAATAGTATTTTCCCAGCTGTCAGTATAAAACCAATGTGTTAAAAATAGTAAGCATATATAAAACTAAATAGGACATTCAGGAATTTCTATTAATTTAATGGTTCATATAAAACAACCAAATATTAAAATCACACACCGGGGCCGGTGGGGACATACAATATATTGTTACGTGGAATTATAACTAAGATATATGGGAGTGGGAGTGGGAGGGATGGGAAAAACTAAGGTATATCGTATCAAGCAAATAATCGATAGCGCTATATAGGTCATACTCTTAACCGTGAAGACTGGTTGGAATAAAATCTTTATGAATCAATGGTGCAAGTATTTGAAAATCTGAGGCAAATGATTGGTTGAAAAAGTAGGGTAAACAGTGAGAAAACTTTTATATTTTCACTCATGCTTCGCATTCGTGAAAATATAAAGTTTTCTCACTTCTCGATGAAATAAAATATGTTATTCACTCCAAAACAACAAGTATCCTCTATGAATTCACGTTTATAAATGAAAAATAACAAATTAACAAGTTAGCTGTACAAAATACAAGTCTGTTTTTATAGTTCGTTAGAATTTATTAAAATACAAATATAACCAAACGCAACTAATGACACACCTGTTGTTATGTTATCTTGGCATTATACAAAAGCTGTATTGGGAGGTCCTCATCATTTGATAAAAAAATTGAATAACAGCATTTCCTCATTCAACTGTATATCTAACAGTGTTTTACAGTTACCTATTCAAATTGTGTCCTGTTAAACCCACGCCTCTTCGCCCAGCCCCCGCCCCCCCCCCCCCGCCACCCCCCCCCCCCCCCCCCCCCCACACCCCCTCAATACAATAGACTGGAAATAGGTCCTTATAGCTACAAACCCTGTGCTGTAAATGATACCAACTCATTAATAAGAATGAGCCACGGTTGAAATAGGTTCAGTTCGACGAATATAAAAAAAGGTCGGTATACAGCAAGAAATCGATGTGTAAAATATTACATTTTTGTCTAACCTTCAAACACGTAAAATCGATAAATATAAGTTTTCCGAATATATTTCATAGACAATAAACCACCCGGAATGGGATTTGAATCAGGGACTTTGCGCTGTTATGTGCTCTGTAAAACCTGAAGATAACTTCTACACCTCCGATATTTGTTGATACGTTGTAGCATATCTAACACGAAAGAGGCATTGCCCAATAACTAGCGCACAAACGCATTAACTACTAAGTTAAACATT